>JAEMHR010000112.1:40943-92683 GCA_016490725.1 Amphichorda felina
GACGAGGGAAGCGCTGACGCTTCCTGGTTCCAGCAGAAGAGGGATGAGGGAAGCGCTGACGCTTCTTGGTTCCAGCAGAAGAGAGACGAGGGAAGCGCTGATGCATCTTGGTTCCAGCAGAAGAGAGACGAGGGAAGCGCTGATGCATCTTGGTTCCAGCAGTAGAGAGCTGAGACTAACGACGTCGACCAGCTCTACAATCAGTGGCGAAGAGGGATGCAATGAGGTCCGGATGAATCCCATCTGCCCAACCAAACATTTGGTGTGAGCACCTTCGCTAACTGCTTCTCTCTCTTTAGAACTTGGGAGCCCATAGGGTGTAGCAGGAAGTGGTTAGCATTTAGAGGCAGACGTCTCAAGCCTAGATTCAAGTTGCGGGTATAGGAAAACCTTGAAATCTACAACATTGGGGAGAGATTAGTGAGCATTGAATGTGACTTAGTATTTTGTGTCTGTGATGAAGGAAGCTGAACTGCGTTGCCGCTTGAGATCATGGCCACTCATCTATTAACCTTGGGAGGGGGGACGTTCGTAGAGTTAAATACCTCTGTGAGTTTGGTGTTCCGGTATGGTGTGGCCGGGAGTTGGTGTATTTGGAGACCAGACACAGGCAACAGAGAGCATTAGCTACAGCCGAGCTTCGTATCTAATTGACAGTGCACGATGCCTTGTCCGTCTGAAGCGCGGCTCTTGATGCCGCATTAAAATGCCTGAGCCTTTACAGGGATGAGCGAGACGTGGAGGTTCGACGCATTGTTGACCGGTCTTTCCAAAACGACCTCAACTACTATAGGTTCCCAGCTGTCAAGTCCCTACAGCAGTCAACGGCTATAGCTCCAGCTTCGAGGATGAGTCCGTTCACCATTGAAATATATTATCATACCCTATAGAAATGATGTTTTCTTGCTTATAATTCATAATTTCCTACAATGCCAGTCACACTTCCCAAGCCTCGAACAATGCCTGATCTAATCAGAATACCGGCACTCCTGCCCATTTCATTTTCATGAAAGTTGTCAATATTTCTATTCTCAGGCTATCTCTTTGGAAGGGATGTGGACCTCTTCGCTGCTTGCCGATTAGTCGTCCCACCCTTCTTGGTTGTTCTCAGGGAATCCTCACAAAGATGACTTCCATAACCAGAGTCGCCGCCGCAAGAGCAACACCAAAATACTTAGCAGCGCAGCACGGTATCCAAGGATGGTGCTAGCACCTCTCTTATAAAGGTGACTCTGAATGATCCCCACGAGCCCGAGACCAAGGCCATTGCCGTATAGATTTAATATACCTACCATGCTCCCCGCGATCCCCCTGCTATCATACAATAAGGTAGACGTTCGACATAGAAAAGCCCATTTATATTGTAGAAATCACACTATATGACACGATGATAACGGGAAAAGTAGCGCAAAGACAAAGCACGGTATCGGCTCTATACTGCATCTGCCACGGTCATGGATCCTAAGCGTCCTGTCTCAGATAGGCATACGAGAATAGCACGTTGCCACCATAGACATTGACGCTAGGAATAGCGATGAGTGCATATCAAGCAACAGTGGCACTGACAGGAGAAGATAAAGCTGCCATTCAGAGGCACATAAGTAATGATGTGGCTTCATATAGCGCAGCATGAGGGTTCAATACTCCTCGTGCCTCGATCGGGTATCTATGGCAACTAAATCTAGACCAGTTGACCAGGCCTCCATAAGGACCTCAGGGAAGCGACTCATGCACCTGTCCCGCCACCAACAAACAATTTTTCTCGCTTCATGGCGAGACTCAATACGGCAGTCAAGGCTCCAGCCACAATCACCAAAACGTAGGTCTGGCTCTGGGCACCGACAAGGACGCTCAACACCTGCTTCCGGACGTCGGGATCGAGGTTCTGGAAGAATTCAGACTTGGCCCCTGCTATGGTCTGCTGGATCGTCGAGGCGGGCACGTCCTTCAGTATGGGTCGAATCCCCACTAGGCTTCTGTTGAGGAAGACGGCATTGGTAATTGCGAGTGCAATTGTAATTCCGGTGATTTGACCGAGTGCTATAAACCCAACAGCAGAACCAATCATCCTAGGTTCGACAACGGCTTGGGCAACAGAGAAGGACGCCTGGGCAAAGAGCCCGACGCCAACTCCGATTATGATGGTGTATCCGTATATGTGTGCAACAGAAGTCGAGTCGTTGACGGTGTACATGAGGGCTCCGCCGATAACGACCAAGATGCCTCCCAAGAGGTACCAAGGCATGTAGTATCCCAAGGACGAGAGGAGAGCGCCGTTGGCAATGACCGCGACAATCATGAGGATAATGAAAGGCAGGAGACGAACGCCAGACTCGAGGGCCGAGTCGTTGCGGGTGAACTGGAAGAAGATGGGAATGATGTAGGTAGGGACAAAGATGCCAGTTGCTCCTGCGGACGTCATGGCAAAGAGGATCAAGACAGTGCGGCTCTTGAAGAACTCCACAGGGATGATGCGACGTGAGGAGGTGGTGAGGATTTCGAAGGTCTGCTGGAGGCCAAGGAGGATAAAGAGCACTCCAGAGCAGCAGAAGAGGCCGATGACAGTGCCCGACTTCCAGGGGTAGGCAACGCCACCGAAGGACAAGGCCATGACACCAGTGACGAAGGCGCCAGTGGTGAGCAGCCCTCCCATGTAGTCCATCTCGCGGGCGCGGTCGCGCAGGCTGACACCAGGACGCGGGTCCTTGTTGGGGAGCATGAAGAGGTAGACCGGGGCACAGGCAGCGCCGACACACAGGTTGATGTAGAATGCCCAGCGCCAGCCGGCAGACGAGTCGGTGAAGGCTCCGCCGATGATCGGGCCCAAGACGGTGCCGATGCCCCAGGTCAAGCCTGCTCCGCTGACATACATGGGGCGTTCTTGAATGGTAGTTGTCAAGGCAATCATAGTCATGAGCCCAACATACATGCCCGCCCCAGAAACACCACAGATGGCACGGCCGACGATAAAGGCGTTGATGGTTGGGGCGGCTCCGCAGATGGCAGACCCGACCTCGAAGAAGAGCACGCAGATGATATACGTCCACTTGGCATTGAACTGGTCGTAGACTTTGCCCCAGACCGAGTTTGTCGATGCGGCGGCCATGTTGAATGACACGCTAAGCCATGCAAGCTTTCCGAGAGAGTCGAATTGCTCCACAATTACAGGCTGGACATTGGCCACGATGGTGTTGTCGAGGGCGAAGAGGAATTGCGAGCTGTAAATGGCAACGACGACAATGACCCATTTCCAACCCGAGATGTCACGGGGCGGCCCTTGGGCCTCTGGCTCCCCCTCGGGGCCTTTAACGGCCGTTTTCTCCGAGATGTGGCGGTCTTCTCCCTCGGCTAGAGAAGTTGGGCTGTCCTTCTGCCCCTCGCTGCCGGATTCTGTACTCGTAGTCATGTCCATTATTGCCGCTGCCGTGAAGGAGTCTGGGACATGAGAGGAGACGACAACAACCTAGCAGCCAGAGATAAAAGCCTGTCCTGGAAGGGGTTTGAGGGGATGAAAGTAAAGATTACTGTCCGGTCCGATCCAAGGTAATGTCTGTGTGCCTGGCAGAAAAAGAGAGCCCGTCACCCTGAATGCTGCAACAAAACAAGCATTCAACCCCGAAAACGGGAGGTACGTGGTAGTAATTTGTAATTAGCAACGACCACTGAGTTCTCTCCTGCTTTGTAATATTGTCCAAACTTGGGCAGCGCGGCGCGCGAGGATCCTAGTCAGCGGTTACAGCATTCGTATTATTACGAGAGCAACTCGACCAGTCCAAACCAACAAGCGCTCGACAGAGGTGCAAATCTTGGGGGCTACCTGAAATTGGGCATGCATAACTTGAAGAAAACTAGCTTGTGTCGTTGCACATGGCCTCCAGAAGTACTCTGTACTTGACCTGGCACGCAATACGTATTCCCCGTTGGTCCAGAATTGCTCGTATTTCGTATATACATATAACAGCATACTATACCAGCGGATGGCTCCACAGGGGCTGCAACGTCTGGATTAGCAAGTGCGGATCATGCGGTACCCCGGCTCCCCGCGCGGGTATAGGTGGCATCATGTCGCACTCGCATCCACAGTGGTACCTCGCCCATCCATACTTCGCTTAGAGTGCTTACCTGTACAATAGACACTCGACACTAGTAGTACTCGTAGACAGTCCGGATCTGAACCTCCGGCAAACCGGCCGCGCCACAACCGTTCGGATCTGCCTCCCGCGATCTTGCACGCCGTCAAGGACGCCACGTTGGCTGTCATGATTCATGTGCACCAGTGGCTCAACTGCTAGGGCATTAGGAGGCTACATCGGAAGCACAAGAGAGCAGAGGAGTCTTTCCCACAGTACTGCCATTACAGTTTTCAGATATTTTGTGCTCACGTTGGCCAGCTCGCACGGATGCACGCCGACGGTGTGCTCGTATGTAGAACAACTGGTCCGCAGGTCAGCCGTCCAGAGCCGAGCCTACCCTAACAGCCAAGTCGCAATGTGTGATGGGAGACAGGGGGCGGCTCATGACGGCAAATCCAGAAATGTGAATTCTCGCTAATGATACATACTAAGCATGCTTCTGGAAGCACATTCAATCTAGTGCTTTTGTTGAGACGGCGGAAGCCAAGTTACCGTCCATTGTTACGGAGCTGGTCTTGTCTTGTTATTTGCAAATACTGTTGTAACTGTGCACCTACCTACCTACCTAGTGGCAACACATACTACCGACCCACAGGACGACTCGATTTTGTTACTCATATACAGGTAAACAGGTCCATCGGCTATGGAATCCGACGCCACTGCGCGACACACGTAGTGTCCTCCCCTTGTCGTGATTTGACATGGTACTCGGCTGTGGTCTGTGGTCTGTGGTTCCAGGGTAGTTAGGTTGAGGGGGCAGTACTCCGTAGGCCGCATGAGGATGTTTTACTCGTCAACAGAGCTGTTTTGCTCCACTCTTCAATTGGAGAAAACGAGGGGTTGCTGCACGACTCAGTACAGGGCGACCCTGAAAGCTGCAGCGGATCGCTCCTTGGCGGACTGCTTGCTGGCTGGCTCCCTGCCCCGTACGGCATTCCCCTCGTAGCCGATCTCATGCCTACGGTGGGATATTAGGCAGGTGCCTGCGAAGGAGTTGACGCAAGCCAGCTGAGGTCTTCGAGGCCCATGTGGTGTGTGCTCTTACCGTCATATGCGAAATGCATTGACGGACCCTTGCAGTCACCACCTGTCTTTGTACTCGGCAATCCCACCGCACTCCGTACAACGGGTACCACAGTACGTATGTACTCCGTATATGCCGGATCATCCTTCATCTTCACTCTTGGCACCCTCGTCGCAATTCTTCCGGCTCCCGTAGTGCCGGGGACCCTGCCTCCCGCCCGCCATCGGTTGCTCCCTGAGCCAGCCACGCCGGGCCCACCTCTTGTCGCAGAGCTGTCTCCGATCTCAAATCTTGACCGTAAGAATCTGTAGGTGGCCTTGTTTGGGTGCCATGCGAGCCTCCAAGGCCTATTATCAGGGACAAGCCGGCACGTCCGAGGTGCAGATGCAGGTAACTGTGGGGGTGATGGGGTCCTGCTGGGATATCCCAATCTCCATGAACACGTAGACTTGGGGATTATTCACTCATAGCTGTATCAACGTAACTTGTTGTAGTATATTGCGCAGTGCATATCCGCAACGAGTTGCTCAGAAATTCGGATAGATAGTCACCGATGCTGACCCGTCTACCACCACAGTATCTGTTGCTGGCAATTGCCCAGCATCGTCGGCATTTCGATCAGTTTTATAGGCTTGGCCGTGCCCACGCACAGAAATACAGGAACAATTAGCATGCTTCTATAAAGTGCCATTGACCCTTAGGTATGTGACTAAACAATCTGCGTAGCTGCCAGCGCCCTACCTCAGCCTGGACTGCATCGGTAAGCATGACCACGACTGCCAGAACACGTAAGCTCGCTTGACTCCAGATATTCCATGCAGACACTTACTGTTACGCCAACGCAGCTGCGCGGAGCCTCCACGGCTGCTGGACCTGTCGAGCCCGTAAGAAGAAGTGTGATGAGACTCATCCATGCTGCACCGAGTGCACTTCTCTCGGCCTTGAATGCCACGGGTACGGCCCCAGGCCGCAGTGGATGGACAATGGTATTTGCCAAAAAGAGCAAGCCCTGAGGTTCAAGCACATGGTTAGCCAGGCCAAATCGAAGAAGGGAAAGTCACGGCGGCCATCTACGACTTATATGTCCGACAGTGGCAGTGGGGGGCTGGATCTGCCGTCGACCGAAAACGTACCCACGCTGACTGCAACTTGGTCTGCGCCAACTCATCGGTCCCTTGATGGGTGGAATGGTGGTACCGCATATCCAGAGGAGTTCCATTACCAGACCAACAGAGTGGACATGCGTACCCCTGCTGAGACGGCATGGAGTGCACAGGGCCATCACGACAGCCTCACAGCAGAATCCACATTCGTCTTTAATATAGAGGGCTACGCACCGACACCGCCATTTTCTTCCAAGAGCTCATTGCCTCCTGGGCCGACTGAGTGGGAGACTGTTTTGACACCTGACTCAACTGTGGCACATAAGTCAGACGCCTCCTGGGGTGACGTCCTGTCCCAAGAGGACACAGGATTCACTACAGATGGAACGGCATTCTCAAGTTTTGCGGAATTTGCAAGACTCCAGTCTCGCAATGGAAGCGAGGTCTATGATAAGGAGGCTGCGGCTAACGACCCTGTCGGCTTGAAGCCCATGCAGAGGCATGGGGTGACCTCCCGTGGGCCCGACCAACAACCTATATCCTGGCCCGTTGTTCCATTCGGGCCTATGCGAGATGGAATGGCGGAGGATACCCTGTTTATGCGCTACTTGGATCATGTCTTCCACGTTCAGTTTCCTTTTTATCACGGCTATGATGGGCGAGGAAGAGGGTGGCTTTTCTCGATCCTGAGACGAGTCAAACCAGCGTACCATGCGACTCTAGCTCTGAGCGAGTGTGACCTCTCGACGTCGCCTCAAAGTAGCTGCTCGGGGACAAGTCTTCCTCAACTGCGCTCCAGGGGTGGCCACCACGACTTGGCCGTCCAAGGGATGCACCGCATCGTGGATGGTGCGTGTAAAGGGGACGGACATGCACGTCTGATCCGTAGTCTAGAAGGCCTCACTACTATATTGCAGCTCTTATTCTGGGAGGTACGTGATGCGTGATATGTCCCTGACGAAGCACTTTTTGGTGCTGGAGTGTCTGGTCTAATGCTTTACTAGCTTTTTGCTGGCGGCGCGAAGGGCTGGCAGGACCTTCTACATGCTGCTTCTGGATTGATTCCGGTACTCACCGAAGTGCGGATGCCCCTAAGCGACAATCTAGGATTTACAAGCCCCGACGACACGAGCAAAAAGCGACATGAGACAAATATATACCCTGAAGACGACGCTGCGATTAGTGTTTTGCTTGGCTCGTTTATATCCTTTGACATCATCTCTTGTGCTTCTACCCGAGGCACCCCATTCTTGGACATTGATCACGCACAAGTGCTTGGAAACCTTGACATTTCTTTAGAAACTCTTACAGGTTGCCGAACCTCAGTCATGTCGCTCATTTCAGAGATTTCCTCGCTGGATAGGTGGAAGAAGGAGGCTCAGGCGACCCACAGGCTGAGCATTGTCGACCTGGCGAAACGCGGCGGCCAGATCGAGGAGCGCCTCCGAAAAGAACTTGGCGACATCAGAAATATGCCGTCTACGGCAGGGCGGGTGCTGCCGCCGAACCACGCAGGGTTGTTCCCAGCCTCTGCACATCGCGAGGTCAGCCAGGTCTTTGCTCTCGCGGCTGTCACCTACCTACATGTCGTTATTTCGGGTGCGCACCCCGAACTGCCTGAGATTGCACAGACCATCTCAAAAACGATACATGTGTTAAACAGGCTAGAGGAGCCAAGGCTGCTGCAGAGTGTAGTCTGGCCATTTTGCGTCTCTGGGTGCCTGGCGCGCGAGAGCCAACAAAGCTTCTTCCGCGGGCTGATTTCGGCCGCCAAGGTAACCAAATCTTGTACTGGGACGCTCTTCGAGGCGTTCAGCATTATAGAGGAGTGCTGGGAGGCGAGGAAGACTAGTTCTTACAATTGCGACTGGGCTTCCATTATGAGTCAATGCGGCCGTTATGTCTTGCTTAGATAGTTCACAGATAGAGTAGACATAGTTCAACGGTAACTCATATATTGTTGGACGTCAAATGGTGGGTCAATTCAGAGTGCTAAGCCGGTGATAAAGACGTTAAATTGCGTCCAGTTGTTTGTATCGTGGGTTTGCCCCAAGCTAATGAAGTTGGACGAAAAGTCATGGGATACTGTCCTGCGGCTTGCCCAGTCCATATGGCAGAGCCCCGGAGCAAGTAGATAGCAGGATACCGGAACCAATACCGCTAGACATCCTCTGCCACGTCGGACTCCCAATGGAAAATGGGTAGACGGATTACATAGGCCCAGTTGCGCCTATGATAATGTTCCATGCGGTATACGCTGGGGCGGCTCATGGAGGACCCCGGGAGTCCAGCTATGTACAGGTATACAAAGCAGTAATATTCCAGAATAACCCACAAGTCCAGATGCCGTCGTCCTTGGCACCAATTTCTGAGAGCCTCAGATGTGACCATGTGGTGCCGCCGCGGGCCGGCGACGGCATCTGAACTCTGGAATGCTTATTTTGTGGGCGTAAGTGAGTGGCAGAGTGCTCGGACATACGGAGACGTCTCCGTAGTATGCACTACAATGGGCACCATGTCCTCTGCATCGCTTACCTACCAAGTACCTGTATACTCTACCCTCCAGGATTCACACTCGGAGCGGGTTGGGGGCGATCAAGTTGCCTGAAACGGTTAGCCTTGCCGCGCAGCAGGCGACCCTGACGCTGCGGGCCAGGCATAATGTTTGTAGATTGTACCGAGTACCGGGTACCCCGTGCAGGAAGGTTTATGGAAGGGTTTCATGTGGATGCCGAGTGTGGCTGGGGTGCCCAGCTGGCGCCCAGCATGTTCTTTGACGCCGGCAGTGAGGACATGGATGGCCCCGTCTGTCGTCGTCTGCGCTTGCACAGAGGGTTTAGCGCTGCCGCCCTGCAAGGGGCCAAGGCATCCGAGTTCTGTCATTCCCCTGATGGAATTGTGCAATCGGCATGACTTTCGCCGAGCTTCGCAGCGGTGCTCCGGAAGTAGTAGGTACTGTTCGTGGATAGCCTCACAGAGCCGCAAGCTGTGGTCTAGCGGCACCCAAAGACCCGCCAAGGTCAACTTGCCACCACATGGGCAGAGTCCGCACCCCCTTGAGATTCCCGGCGCTTCCATGAGCCCGAATATGAGTACTATGTATTCGCTTTGCGCGGCCATGGCACAGGCGCCACGTTCTGCCGCCACGTTCTGCCGCCACGGACAGAGGGAGGAATGCCTCGTGGCAGATCTAGACAAGGCAGGACGACAAATGGAGCCCCGGTCTCAAGCGCCCCGCGGCATCATCGACGGCTTTAAGGAAGCATGGCTAGATCTAGACAGGATGGCGGCCAGAACGTGCAGTTATTCGTATTGGTCGTCTCGGGAATACTGATGTCTAGAAGGGTTAGTCGTCCTGGGCAAGGGATAACCAAGTCAGCTATGTGCTACCGATAGGACTTGTCCCAGGCACTTCTAGATCCATACTCTAGGCATCTTGCTCCTGGTATAGCCTACCACTACTTGTTATTTCTTACTTAAACCCACAACCTTGTATTACTCTGTACAATTCCCGTACCAACCGCGTCTTCTCTCCCCTTTGAATGGCAAACAAGTCTTACAGCTTCAGTACTGTCGACCAAAATGGCTGTCTTGGGCAGGCCGGCGCTGGATCCCATAACATTTCCCTTTCAAATGGTTGACCCCTTGGCCATGATCCCGCCGGTTGACGATCTGTTCAAGTGCCTCTCCGAAGACCCTTGCCAGACGACCTCCTGTACACCGGCACAACTCGACATTATTTCGTCCCATCCAAACAACCTGGATGTTTCGGTACTCATACTGGTATCTAAGGCTTCAAAAGAGACCTCGGATAGAACCTCACGCACGTGGCGTACAGTAGCTAGTCGCATCCCGGCGTTGCGGACTAGCATTCGGAGTTCTCTCGATGGGGCGTACTACCAAACAATATCGGACTATCCCAACCCCATAAAACGCGACAGATGTGGTGCAGAGGATGTCAACAAGGGGGCATATCTCGATCTGATAACAGAGGGCGACGAATGTGTAGTCTTTCTACACATCCACCGAGCTCTGGTGGATCAGGCGTCACTGGCTCTGATCGTGAACGAGTTCTTGCTGTGCCAGAATGGCAATACCCAAGGACTACGCCCATTGAAGGCCACCTATATGAGCCATCAGTCCGACAAAGATGCCGATATCTCAGCAAGGTACTGGAGAGAGGTCTTCCACAAAGTGGGATCTCAACCGCGGCTCCATTCCTCCCCCCTCGACTATCAACCGCCTCGCTCAGAAACAACAATCACAGCTCCCAGCTATCTTTTCCAAGCAGCACTAGAGTTTGCGGGAAGATACGATATCCGTCTGGATGATCTGGTTTACGGGGTATGGGCTATTGTATCTACTCGGCACATGGGTACGGGTCAAGACACATCCGTCTTTGCAGTGACTGGGCGTGATCGGTCATTCCGTGGACACGATACAGTCATCGGGCTTGTCGATCAAGATTTCCCCCTGATTATCTCTGATCCAGGAGGCATGAACTTTTTATCGTGGATTCGCCATGTCGAAAACGTTACTGCCGAAGCGTCTGCTCATGCGCATATTGGCTTCAAGCGCATTCTCGAGACAGCTTCGGCAGTGCGTCCTCAAGTCAAAGTTTCCATCAGCATGGTGAATGATGATCATCAACTCATGACTGACGACGACGATTTCTCACTGGTGTTTAATCTGTCGGTGTCAACGGAATTAAAGCTGAGCATGCGGCACAACATGTCCGTTCAGCGGTGCGACGTCCGAGTTCTCCTGGATCACTTTACGGCTACGCTACACCACGTGTTGGAGAACCCCCAAGCAAGCATCTCGGCCCTGGAGATCATGTCTCCGGTTGAGAGGCAGCTATTACATGAATACGGAAAATCTTCATTCAGGCCTAGCCGAGGTCTGATGCACAAATTGGTTGAGCAGCAAGCCAGGTTAAGCCCCGACGCCGACGCTGTACAGTTTGAGACGGACAGACCTCTCACGTACTCGACACTCAACCGACGTTCAAATCAGTTGGCCCGTCATTTGCGCCAATTCGGGGCTGCGTATATCGTGGTGCATATGCGAGCATCTGCCAACTTCATCGTCGCGCTTCTGGCCATCCTGAAATCTGGAGCTGCGTATGTCATCTTGGATCCTGACGCCCCTGCTGCGCGGAAAACCTCCATCATCAACGACGTCAAGGGAGATCTTGTCGTTGTTGATGAAAGTACGACTGGGCAGGTTAAGAATGAGTATCTTATGAGCCATCTGCTAGACCAGGCCAAAGATAACGACGACAGCAACCTCGAGACAGGCCAAGCGGCTGGCAGCATCGCATACGTTATTTACACCTCAGGATCCACTGGCAAGCCGAAAGGAGTACTTCTTGAGCATCAAGCGGCATTCAACGGCCTGTTGGTTTTCCCAAAACATGAAGTCGCAAATCTCCGCCAGCTTCTCTTCTTCAATCCCGTATTTTCCGCCGCCCAGAGATCCATTTGGGCCACTCTGAGCGTGGGCGGCTGCCTGTGCCTAGCCAGCAAAGAAAATCTCACGGTCCATACAGCCAAGACTATCAGCACGATGCAGGTCACCTCCATCGATATGACATCCACTACTGCGGCATTGATTTCCCCCGACGAGGTGCCATCACTGCGGAGGATCGCACTGGGGGGAGAAATGGTGAATCCGGCTGTTATTAAGACATGGGCACCCAGGGTTCAGCTTCTCTCTTCCTATGGGCTCAGTGAGTGTACACAGCTCAACTGGCGTCACAAGCTGCAGAATCATGCCGGTGCTCGAGTCATTGGACAACCAATTGACACAACAACGTCGTATGTTCTCACCCCCGGAGGCACAAGTCTTTCACCTCTGCTTGTCCCCGGCGAGCTGTGTCTGGGGGGTCCCCAGCTTGCAAAGGGATACCTAAACCACCCTCAAGAGACAGAAAAGAGGTTTATACGCAACCCTTTTGGGCAAGGGAGGCTGTACCGGACGGGCGACACGGCCATCCGCCACGCCGACGGATCCATTGAGTTGATCGGGCGAATTGACTTCCAGGTCAAGATTAACGGACAAAAAGTCGACCCCAGCGAGCCCAATACTGCCATTCAACTCCATGATCAAGTCGAACAATCGGCCGTAGTTCCCGCTCTTGTGGGCGATAAGACGGCCCTTGTGGCTGTCGTCGTCAGCCGCACCCACGACGGTGACTGGGAGTCTCTGGTGGAGAACCTTCGTTCATCCCTTGCCACAAGGATGCCGCTCTACATGATACCAAGCTACTGGGTGCCTTTGCCTGCACTACCTCTGAATGCCAACGGCAAAGTTGACATGCCAGCAATCCGGGATATGGTAGAGGGCCTGGGTCAGTCAGGCCAGTTGCTGCCGAATCGGCCTAAGACCGGAATCATAGGAGCTACCTTGACTGATACCGAGAGAGTTCTCATACAACTCTGTGCTGAGTTCTTGCCAGTCTCGGAGTCGGAAATCTTTCCTCAGGACTCGTTCGTTTCTCTGGGCGGGTCATCCCTGGAGGCGATTCAGATCGTGTCACGGCTCCAGTCTCAACACTCGCTGATTCTCCGAGTTGAGGACATTATTCTCAGTGACTCACTATCTCTTGTTGCTAGCCTCGCCCAAAAGAAACCTGGGGAGACTAAAGCAGATGCAAACAAGGCCACACCGGCCAAGTTTGCGCTGCTTGATGAGCCAGACTCCCCAGAGCTTTATGGGATGAGCATCTCAGAGGTCGAAGACGCTTTTCCAGTCACCCCTTTCCAAGAGTCTGTCATTGCAAACACCATGATGGGCGGGACAAGTTACACCTACAGTCGTTCATATAGCTTTGATGGACACAGTCCTGAAGCTGTCAAGGATGCACTAGTATTCTTGATGGAATCTGACGGACTTCTTCGAACAACCTTCTTCCCCGAAGGGTCTTCATTCTTGCAGATTGTGCGGAAGTCTGCTGATATCCCTTGGGAGACATCCGATATCAAACTCGAAGAGTATTTGCAACAGGAGGTGTCAAAACCCATGCATGCCGGAGAACTGTGGTGGAGGGCAGCGGCGCTGCCTGGGAGCATCTTGGTCATCACTCTCCACCATGCTCTCTTTGATTATTGGTCTAGTGACTTTCTTCCGCACGACATCTCGTCTGTTCTCCTGAAGAAGACCCAAATTGACCGGCCAGTCTTTAGTCTCTATGTTGATCATCTGCGCCAGCACGATGACATCACTATGCAACAGTTCTGGATGAGCTATCTCGATGGTGTACGGCCGACTAGGCTTGGAGGCTCTCCTGATTCCCCCGAGAATACCGTTACTGCTAAATTGGATGGCAACATCAAGAGTGCTGCATCCAAGCTTAGAGTCACGCCTAGTGTACTCGTCTACGCTGCATGGTCGGTAGTTCTTTCCCTTACTGGAGACACGGATGACGTGGTCATGGGTGTGACGCTGTCGGGAAGAGACGCCCCAGTTCCAGGTATCCTTCACATGAACGGACCTGCCCTCCAGGTGGCTCCACTTAGAGTCAAAGTCAACAAGGACAGCTCATTGAGGACCCATCTGGAGAACGTCCAGTCTAGCCTTTGGGACGTTGCCAAGCACTCTCAGTATGGCCTACGCAACATCCTTAAAGCAAGTGGGCAACCAAAGGACCTGCTCGGTACGGCAGTGAACTTTTTGATCAAGATGCTGCTACCTAAGCTTCCAGGAGGATTGACAAGATTACCGGAGCAATGCGTTGGTCCCCTGGAGAATGTCAAACTTGAGCTCAGCGACCAGAGTTTGGACCGTATAACTTTGTCCTCGACAATGGAACCGGAGTTTGCTCAGGTTCTTGCAGACTCTGTTGCAACTATCATACAAGCGGCGTGCGATGCACCGCTAAGCAAGATCGGAAGATTTGAGCTGGTACGGCCGGCCCTAGATGTCACAAAAGGACTCAATCCCAAAGAAGAATTAAGTGCGCAGTCAGTGGAAAACGGGGACAGTCAAACAGGAGAGCATGGAGAGAGGCCAGCCGAGGATTGGGTTTCTGCTTCGGCAACAAGCTCAGACCAAGGAGAGCACGGGGAGAGGTCACCTGAGGATTGGAGCTCTGCGTCGTCGGCGAGCATAGACCTGGAGCTTGGGCACTCTGCATTCCAGAGAATGGCTGCGTTGTACCCAGGGAAGACAGCAGTTCAGGACGCCTCCGGAAACAGGATATCATATTCGGGACTGGCTATCAAGATCAACCAGCTCGCATGTCTGTTAGGGCAATATGAAGTTGGGCTGGAGCAGTTGGTGCCGCTTATGCTGGAGAAATCGATCAACACCGTCGTGGCGATGTTCGGTGTTCTGGCCGCCGGTTGTGCCTTTTTGCCCCTGGGTCCAGAGAATCCGAGGGAGAGAAACCTGGGGATTCTCCACGACTCAGAAGCCAAGATTGTCATCACAGACCAACTGAACGCAGCCTTCTTTGAAGGCTCTGTGTACCAGGTCATCGTGATTGACGACGTTGCATGGGATACGATTCCTATCAGACCACAATTAGTGCCCGGGTTGACACCAGACAGCCTTGCCTATGTTATATATACCTCTGGCAGCACTGGAAAACCAAAGGGAACTCTGCTTACCCACAGGGCGCTCTCAGCGGCTGTCGATGGGATCATCGAATCAATGAATAGGGGCAGCTCAGACCGGGTTCTCTGGTCCCAGAACTATTCTTTCGACGGGTCTTTCTTTTCACTCTTCTCAACTCTTTCGAGTGGCTGCACGCTGTGTGTTGCTCCGCAGAACACCATGGTGGCCAACATTGCGGAGCTGATAAATAAAATGAACGTCAACCATGTCACCATGACGCCGTCGATAGCAAGTCTCTTCCATCCCAACGACGTCCCCACTCTCGAGGTGCTAGGTACAGGAGGAGAAGCCGTGAGCTCCTATATGCTGGAGGTATGGGCTCCGCGCATCACCGTGTACAGCGCCTACGGACCTACTGAAGCAACGATCTGCGTCACCAACCGAGTCGTGACTCCGGATTTGAACCCGCGGAACATTGGTCGCCCGTTTCGGAATGTTGGCGCACTCATTCTCGATCCGGAAACAATGGAGCCTGTGCCTCGGGGTAGTGTTGGGGAGCTTTGTGTCTCTGGTCCTCAGCTGGCGAGAGGTTATCTGAGCCGGCCCGATGCGACAGATAAGGTGTTTCACAGCCTCCCTAATGGGCGGTTCTACCAGACTGGAGACCTTGCCAAGTGGCTGCCCAACGGCGAGATTGAACTACTTGGACGCAAGGACAGTCAGGTCAAAATTAATGGCTACCGTGTTGAGCTCGGTGAGGTCGAGAGCGTCATCATGCAGTCAGGTATATTCGGCCAGTGCGCTGTCATTGCTGCAACTGTCCTCAAGAAGAAGCAACTTGTCGCCTTCTACTCGGAATCTGTACAGACACCAGGCGAGGGAGAAGAAAGAGGTCTTCTCCTCCCCCCAGGACAAACCCTTGATGTGGATCACGTCAAGGACCAACTCACTACGCTGCCGCGGTACATGGTCCCTACCATATGGCTCCCGGTCTCTAAGCTTCCTGTGATGGTTTCTGCGAAGGTTGATAGGAAGCGACTGGGAGCGCTTGCAGAGTCTATGGGGGACGACCAGCTCAAAGAGTACCTACCTCGGAAAGAGGCCGCCGATATAAGCTCGGAGGAGGAGCTCAGACTACAGTCGCTGTGGTCCCTCCTCTTCGACACGCCAGCAGAGGACATACATGCCAATTCAACGTTTCATGAGCTGGGCGGGGATTCCATCTCGGCCTTGAATCTAATTAGCTCGCTCCGTCGACTAGGACACGACATTAAGGTCAACGACATCCTCTCGAGGCCCACTCTTCGAGAGCAAGCGGCATTGTTATCTTTGACAAGCCAACAACAGCTCCAAAAAGGGACTGCTACTTCACCAACTGGAGAGCCAAAAATGAGCTATCAACCATCTGACATTGTATATGAACGCCTCGCTGAGATGGACATCTTGGAAGACGACGTCGAGGATATCTACCCGTGCAGCCCTGGCCAAATCGAGTTCCTAACTCAGGGTAACAAACCAGAACAGTTCTGGCAGCTAATGGCAGTGCGGGCGCTTCCAAATGACTTTGACCTTGATCGTTGGATCCATCTCACCACCGAGCTCACCCAAAGAAATCAGATCCTACGCGCTCTGTATCTCTACGAGGACGACAAGAAGAAGGATCCCCGCACAGCTGTTCAAGTTGTGCTCAAGAATCCACTTCTCAATCTAGCCTACCGATCCTACAGCACCGAAGAAGAAAAACAGCAAATACTGGAGGCCGAGTGGGAAGACCGCTTCGATCCAGGCAAGCCTTTTGTGCGGTATACCATTCTCCAAGGGTCTGAGGACGGTGCACGAGAGCTAGTAGTGAAGCTTGACCACGCTTCTTATGACGGGACTCTGCTGCACATATTTGACGACCAGTTCAAAGCGCTCAGCCGGAACCTGTCCATTCCAAAGCACACTCCCTTCAAGGAATTTATCGGCCACGTCGTCTCAACCCCCAAGCAGCCTCAGCTCGACTACTGGATCAGCCAACTCCAGGATCACAGCTTTGACTTCCCTTCCACGGTTGCCGCCAATCCAATGCTTTCCAAGATGGAAGTTGCCAAAGTCGGCACCTCAGTAGATGTCGATGCACTCGCAAAGTCGAGCGGGGTCACCCCCCCAATTGTTTTCCAGACGGCCTACTCGCTGCTCCTGGCACATCTTAGTGGATCGCGTGATGTGATCTACGACAATCTTATCACGGGCCGCAACGTGGCGATCGACAACCCCCAGCTAATTGATGGAAACTGTGCCAACTTCCTGCCCTTCCACAGTCGTGTGGCTGACGGCGAGGCAAAGTCGATGGGGAGTCTCCTCCAGACCACGCAGGCCGCGTTCTGGACGTCGACTGAGAACGGCCTCGTGTCACTTGGCGAGATATACGAGGCTCTGGGCCGCGACCGTTCTGTTGCGGCGGCTAAGTGCCTGTTTTGCTTCCAACCGTTCGATGCTGTGTCAGCGACCGAGTTGCAGGACCCCATGCGCTGGGTTGTTATGAAAATGAGCAAGAACAAGATGCACTTCAATTACGCACTGCAGATGGAGGTAGTCAAAGCCGCGAATAAGGGCGAGTACGTGCTCCGTCTCGGGTACGATGAGAGGGTGTTCACAGTCGAGGAAGCACAGGCCGCTCTAGGGTGGTACGTCGGGTGTTTGGACGGCATGGCCAAAGGGAGGATGGTGGAGGATTTGGGCATCTAATTTGTTTCCATGGCGTCGCGGTGATTCCATACGCACAGCGACCCTACGTTTGATGGTGGTAAAGGAGAGCAACCTCGGATTATGAGGTAAACGTAGTGGTGGGAGCCGAGAAGAGACGATGAACTTGGTGCGAGGGCTTTGTGGATTTCTTCAGTTCTTTGCGCGGGAGTCGATAAAAATCTATTTTGTCAACACTTATATTGTTAAGGAATATTTTCTCGTTTTAACTGTAAAATATTAACGATATCTGTTTCTTGTCTTTTTTTTTGGTTTGGAGAAATTTAGGCTCATGAAGGAAACCTAGTTAGCCCACTAGTAGGAGCTGGGCGGAGAAATAGGGGTAAAGAATAGTACTGTTGGTAGACGGGCAAGATCTGAAAGACCTAGCAATCTCTCGCATCGCACTTTATAATACTGCTAAGACTACCTTGGTTGCTGAATACACCGCCACGCGGGTAACTCTTAACCCTGATGCGGCGCTTCATAGCCTCTCCAGCATGGGAAATAACGATGCCGCTCAACTTCTTTCAATGTACAACTGTTTTGTTGCACATCTAAAGCGCCATGTCTTGGTGGGATGAACATGGTCCCTAGTCCGGTTGCATCCTGTTCCATACATTATGCCTTCTGACCGACAAAGACAAAGCGCCGGACCTTCCACGCAACCCCGTGTCTAGATTCCTCCACAGCCTTGTTATACAGCTCACTAAGTTCGTCTTTCGCATCTCCTTTCAATCTGCTGATGAGTTCCTGGAACAGGCCAAGGTAGTTAATCTGATCCAGTGACAGCAAGTAGTCATCTGTCCAGAAATCATCTGCATGGACATTCTGCAGGCCTTGGTCTTTGAAAGTATCTGCGAGGCCAGTTGACCAGCTGCAGAAGTTAGATTGTGAGAAGCGGTTTTTTGGCTTCGCCATGATATAGTAAACTTACGACTTAGTGCCCTTGGACCGAAACTTGGCATCGAGACCTTGGATAAGTTTCTCCGAATACTCGGATACGACCGAAGGGTCGCTCTTTACGAGAGGACGGTTGCTGGCGTCGTCATTAGGCTCCTCCCACTGCAGGTAACCGCCCGGCTCTGCAAGCAACGGGAGCAACTTTGTCAGTCGAGGCTACTATGACACACGGCATCGGGGTAGAGATGACAGAGTGCTTCACGTACTGACGAGCTTCATAAGATTGCGGATCACAGGTACAGGATCGCCGCCTGCCTGATTTACAACTTGGACTAGCAGGCGAGCGTGCACGACGTCGTATTTGTCGACATATTCGGGAGGGATATCTGCCAGGATATCGAGATGGTGGAAGGACACACCAGGGGGATTGAATCCAGGTGCTGGGCATTGCTCAATCGAGATGTCGAGGCCGTCGAGTCGTGCATTGGGGTATTGACGCCAGAGGTCAAGGAGCCAAACACTGGGGGGACGCATCAGAATACTGCAGCAATACGAGGGAGAGAGAGCAACAGTACCCAGTGCCTGTGCCTACATCGGCAATGGAGATGTTCGGGCCGGAGAGCTTGATGGAGGGGTGCAGGATGAATCCGAGGGCCTCCTTCCAGATGTAATGCTGGAGGTTGAGTCGTGTGGATGCCAGCACATCTCGATTGAGTCTGTAAGGGTCTCTGGGGGTCGAGTCTGACATGGTTGAGAACTTGCGTATGTAGGTAATTAGCAAACGCGGGGTTTTGGGGTCTTCGAAGAGAACAGTGCTGGGAACGAGTACAGGATTCGACGGGCTCAAGGGCCTTTAAAACTTCAAAGGAATGTACGAATTATCCCCCCAGGCTCATAAAATCCGGGCCAGGTTATCTTGGATACTCACTCGTAGCTAGGTCTGCCGCTGACATCCGCCGAATGGCGACATTGGCGTTTGTCTCCAAGTTCATCCATCCATTGCCGCCCCGCGTCCAGAGGTTGTCATTCCTGGCATACTTTCCATGGCAACATCAATGGGGTAAGAAAGAAAAGAACAACACCCAGTCTGGTAATAATGGGGAGGTTTGCACATGCACGAGGACTAGGCCTAGATTGCGCCAACGAGGTAACTGCACTCCTTGCCTGAGGGAGCATCATGGTGCCCGCTCGGCGGTGCTACTGCGCGCTAAGGCTAGGCGCAATTTTGCAGGTCGAGCCAGTCCCATGGTCAAAGTCAGACGTACCAAAACGGACCACTCAGCAGAATTCCCGCCTCGCGGGCGCCAGGCACGATGCCACCCTAGCATGGTGTACACGTGCATACTCGTACAGGGCATGCATGGGCACACGTGTGTGGAATACTGTAATACTGGGCTGGTCCATCGGCAAACAACTTTTGACTCGATCATCTTGATCCAAGCCACAGCGGCACGTAGCGTTGCCGCCCGACACCAATATTCTGTGCATTAGCGCTCCCGCCGAGACGTATCGCTGGACTGGACCCTGGCGTAACCTGTTGATGGCCTAAAGCACTTGCCGCATCGTCCGACGCAAGCAGAGCAACGTCGGCGACTGGTCAACGCCGTCTTCTGAACTGAGAAGCATCATGGCTCTGCCGCATGTCTATAGGCCCACAGCCACCGCCGTCCCTTTACAGCCTCTTTAAAAGCTCACTGGCGGACTTCTTTGATGATATCCCCAGCCTAAGCAAATTGATATTTTTCTACAACACATTCGCCTACACTCCTTCCAGTCTCTCTCGTACCCATCATGCCTGAGGCGACAGACCTCAACAGTGGCCCTAGCGGGAAGGCCCTCATCGACGGGATCGATATACACAACCCGGATGCACTCCATGAGGAGAATGCAAAGATATTGAGGAGGTTCCCTTTCGAGCGCCATATGTTCGCCCTACTGGCTCGGTCTCGCGGCCTGTTCCCCCCACTCTGGGATTGGCTCCACCGGCTGTTGGACGGCAAGACGCGCACCATCCAGGTCCTCGACTACCAACTCGTGGTTCTTCGTATGGCCGGGACTGTGGGGGCTGACTATCTATTCTCCATCAACGCCCCCGTGTCGAGGGCCTTTGAAATGGGCGCTGAAAAGATTGAGGCGCTCAGTAAGGGCCTCAAGTCAGAAGAGCTCTTCTCTATGGGTGTCTGGTCGGAGAGGCAGCAGTGCATCATCACATTGGTGGACGAGTCCATCGCGACATTTACAAACAAGGAGGAGACAATTGCATGGGCAAAGTCACTCATGAGCGACGACGAGGTGGTGGAGCTTTTCATCGTCCTGGGCATGTACTCGATGCTTGCTCGCCTCACGCGAGGTCTGAGGGTCCAGCCAGACCCCCCGGTACCCCAGCTTGAGCAGACCGCTCGCCGTGATATAACGAAGAATGCCGACGATTCATAGAGTTTTATTCTGAATTAACATGACGAGAGAAACTGGTTACATTGAAAAACCATAGTTTTGACCTTTTCTGTAACACTGACCACTGCTAGTTATAGCTTACTGCGATGACTATGCCTGGCGTTGGGATGTTCAAACGTCTGGAGCTCGCTGGCAAATTTATCCCAAGCTTGCGACGTCAATATTGGCGCAGTGAGATAAACATCGACGTCTGAAGCCTGCCTCTCACGCAACAAAACAGGGACGGCAGCGTTGTGTGCCTCTGCCAATGTGTCGAAGAAGCCCATCCTTGTGGTATAACCATTTTCAACGTACCAGCTCAAGTCTTCTTCAAAACACAGTTTTTCAAAAAGGCATAATACCTCTGGCGCAACCCCGGCGTCTTTGGCTGCTTCGTATGCCATGCGATGGCCAACCGCTTCGGCTAGGGATCGACATCGAGGCAATATATGACAATTGAATTCTTGACCGCGGTGGTCTTCATAGCCGCCGAGGCTGGCAATTTTTTCCTTTGCTTCACGGAACACGCCCCTTTCATGTTGAGCTAAATGCGAGTCCGGATATCGCGGTTTGGGCAAGTGGTACTTGTCGCCGAGGAGTTCAGATGCAAGACCTAACACAACTGTGAGGAGGTATACCTTAATTATTAGTACTCATCAGAGACTCACGTATGGATAATACTAATACGTCTCCCTCAGCAATAGAGTTTCCCTTAAAACTAAGAGCCAGCTCGCTGATTTGATTGTAGGCAAAGAGACCCTGCCACCCACATCGCTCGGAAAGAGTGTTCATAACTTCTGAAGCTTGCACGGTGGTAACCTTGAAGATGGTGGCTAAGCCATGACGCACAATGGGCGAGTGCCTTGGGTCTATAAATTCCTTGATGGTCCATCGGGAGAAGGCATCTAGAATGATGCAGCTGGTCAAGCCGCGTAGAATTGGACGCTGTTGTGTGCTAAAAGCCAAGATTGGTATCCTCGCGCCGTCGGCCGAGGCACCGGTGAGGCGCCGTTGACTATAGCGAGCCGTAATCTCACTTGCCACCTTAATGGGCGTGATCCCCGCGACAGACAACGACAGTGTTCCGACCGGTACTCGCCAGATCTGCTTGAAGAAGTCGGCTCTCTGGTCTCTGCTCTTGGCACCGGAACCTAGCAGGGCTGTTGGAGGGAGGCGAACATGATCAAAACTGGTTATGGCATGGTCCAATGGTTTGGTGCCTGGACGTGTGGGTAGGGTGCGAGATGTAATACCAGGGCTCATAGCCCCATCGTCGGCTATCCGGACTAAGAATGACTTCACTCCGTTATCATTGACGTCTGTTATTAAACGGGCAAAGACAATGGCGATGCGAGGAACTCCGCACTGAGGAGTGGTAGGTGGCATCGCTTTCGCAGCTGCCGGATTTGGAGTGTGCAGATCAAAGTAGCCATCGGGGAGAAGGGTTGCTGTAGTCTCGAGGTTACGAGCGTCTAGCCCATGGCCAATCTCTGTTAGCATGAACTGGCCACAGATTTTGAATTCCATGAGATCATCAACTAGTGCCAATAAGTCAGGACGATTTTGGATGTAAGAGCTGAGAGTGCCGATGCATAGATTTAAGTGAATCGTTGCTATGGTAAAAGCAATTGGGTCGCGAGCAGAAATCACTATGTGTTGTGAGCTTGAGCTCTGCCGTATGGCATTTTTGACGTGAGGGATCATACTGTCATAATGAAAGTCCCAGAATTTTGGGGTAAGATGTTGAATGTCGTCAATTGTGAGACCTTTGTACAGGTTAGCTTTGAGTGCTGGTAATCAGCGTTGGGGATACGTACCACTATGCCTACATATCGTTCGAGCTCTGTCATAATGTAATCGAATTTGATCCGACGGTGCTGGGACATCTCGGTCCTTCGAGGCCGACCAAATGTCTAGGCCCAGCAAGGACCTGGAAAAACTCATGATAACAATGGCAAACGGACCCTGTTGGCAATGGCATACTCCTGTAGTTGAAAAGATATACGGGTGTGGGTGAGTTGCCAATTTATCAGAAAAGAATGGCTATGAGTAACCATATAGTCGAAGCCCCTGCGATCGCAAACTCACTTGTACGCATACTAATAGTGTTTATATCCTCATTTGCCAATCAAAGCTTCGTGTCTTATTATTACAAGACCTACAATCATAGACCAATGGGCTTCAAGACATCGTGGGATCAAGAAGAGCCCCTCAGTTGAGGTGGCGCGGCCGTGCGTAAGATCATCCTTCGCGGCTTAGCTGTCTAGGATGTGGATGACTGCATGAGCTGATACTAATTTAGGTTACAAAAAAAATTACTGATTACTGATTCAGCTTTGAGCCACCGCAGCATACATGACACATCACCCAGCTCGATCTCGTAGATATTCGCTGGGATCCTAGATCAGGGAAGACAAATACGGAAGGTGCCATAGCATAAGATGTTCCAAGCTAGCTGAAAGGTCTATTCCACGGGTCTTCCATTTTGCGGAGGGGAATGAGGAGATGCTTCGCATGCAAAATCGCATCCTTAGCCACGGTTCAATAACTGAGTAGCCTTGGCTATCTTAAGTTTATAACGTTCTGGGTGTACAGAGCAATGTACTCCGTTGTTATATATTAAATCGGAAAGCCCATAGCCTGTTCTAATAGGTGGCGTATTATACATTTAGAGACCCGAGTAGTACCCTGAGTTGGGGACAGGGGCGCCGCTGAGCTTAAAATGGCCGGGCTGTAGGGTCTGGAAGATGCCGGCCGGGTCGTAAAGGGAGGCAATCTTCTTAAGCTTCGCAACGTTGTCGGCCCCGTAGCTCGCAATGACATCCTCAAATGGACTGGCGTAGTTCATGTAGATGTAGTCGTTCTGGACGCCGAGCTCCTTGGCCGAGGCATCAATGCGCGTCAGCACCTTGGAGATAAACCCGTAGATGGTCTCGTCGTCCGCTGCGTTCTCCCACCAGCAAGCAATGTGCATCAGGTACAGCGGCCCGTCGGCAGGATCCAGCCCCAGGGGGTTGCCACCGTTCTTGCTCATGTGATTCATCTGGCTCACGGTGATTCCCTGGAAAATAAGCACAGGGTTGGCGCCGCTAACGTTCGCGACGGTGGGGAGCTCCTCGAAGAAGATATCGCGGGCAGTTTTGGCAACATCGACATTGGCCTTGACAGTGAGGGCCCAGTAGACCTCGCGCAAACCGTAGGGGTTCGAGCCCTGCTGCTCGTCCGTGTACTCGTGCAAGGTGCGGGTCTGTGTCGTGTCGGCGATGGGCGTGATGGCGTTAAACGCGTCAAAGATGGCAGCACCAGAGCCATCTGCCTTGGCATACCAAAGCTCAGTGGCGGCGAGCTCGAGACCGTTGTTCTTGATCCAGGCAACCCAGAGGCCGGCGTTGGGGTCTTGAGGCGAGTCGGCAATGACACCGGCAAAGGCGTCGGTGACGGCGTCGAAGTCGGGCTGAAGGAAAGTCTTGGTACCGCCCCATACCTGGCCACCGGGGAGCGGGTGCGTCTCAAAGGTGAAGGCAGTCACAATTCCGAAATTATTGCCGCCGCCTCGAAGAGCCCAATATAAGTTCGGGTACGACGTGGGGGTAGCGTGAACGATGATTCCCGATGCTGTGACAACCTGGTTGAGTCGGTTAGATATTGATATAGACAAAATCAAGGATTCCACGGCAAGTGGAACCAATCAAAGGGGCAAAGTGCTCTGCAACATACTTCATAGCTGACGACATTGTCGCAGGCCCAACCATAAACGTTGGAGACAAATGAGATTCCGCCTTTAATTGTCTTGTTAGCTGGGTGCATGCTCGACATGCGGCTGTTTGCAATCACTCACCTCCCAAGGTCAAACCGCCGGTTCCGACACTAGAGACACGGCCGCCAGTCACGGTCAGGTTAGACTTGTCGAGCTCCTTATAGACACTGGACCACCTGTTGCCGGGCTGTATGGTGACCGTCTTCTGATCGTCCGATAGGTTGATGCCATTGAGCTTCTCAAGGGACACGGTAATGCCTCCTTCGATATTCGACGACCCAGCAAAAGCAGCGTGACCACCGCTTTTGACGGCAAAGGGGCATCGTGTCAATCGTGATAGCAATACGAGCACGGAGACATCGGCCGGCTTGGCTGGCTTGAAGATGCAGTAAGGGTCGACCTCGGCCTGATTCAGGGACCAGTATGCGCCTGTAAACTCGCTGTAGGGCGCCTCGTCCTGCGTGTAGACGGCATCATCTCCGTAGATGGCGGAGAGTGAGAGGCACTATAACGCCACATACGATCAGTATCGCTATAGAGGGGGTAACACGGCGACGCAAAGGGGAGACGGTCAAGTGTCGGCAAGTAAAACTTACGGCAGCTGGGCAATGCGAGCTGGTAGAACGCTCGACCAAGTCGGATAGCTCAGGCAACTGGGCGACGTCGACACCCAGATCGAGAAGACCTTCGGTGACGTTGAAATCCACAGGCTCAAAGGTCTGGGCGACAGCAGTGCCAACCACAGACCCCAAGATGGAGAGAAGCACGGGAGTAATCATGGCGAACACACAAGTTTTGCTCACGTCCCTAGCTGGCGACGCAAAGCTGACACTGAGCAAGAGGTTCGCAATAGACGGACCATCGGATGATGATAAATAAAAGAGATGGAGACGCGTCGGACATGGTCTTTGGGAGTGCCATGGCCCTGGTATCGATATCGGCCCACGGCTATCCGTACATTGCTGGACAGTCCGGGAACAAGCATGGCAACGGAGATGACAGATGACTGCGAGGCTCCGTAATTGCGGGGAGTCGGGGACCAAAAAGTCGACCCATTCATTACCAACAATTCTTGCATTACCAACACTGTCAACCAACAAGGCCAAGGAATCAGAGCAGGAGTACGGGTAATATGTAAAATGAGACTGGACCTGTGGTGAGGGAGAAATCCCGCAGAGGCAAGGGGTACGGGGTTCTGGGGTTCTGGGCCAGGCGTCGGGGACTTGGCCAAAGAGAGAAGCTAGAGAAGGCCTCCAATGACCCCGAGTCTAGAAAGAAAAAGGGGGGGCTTTGCTCCACGCAACTTTGCAACAGGGGAGATCACTCGGGTCCTTCCGAACACGGGTTTACCCATAGCGTAATGCCAGATCAGTGAGTCGATGGCATTATAGGGCATAGTCGCGGCCCCGGGTCTCAGGAGTTCCAAGTTGCAGAATGGCGAAAGCTTTGAGACTGGGGAAACAGTAACCGGATTCCTGGGTTTCCGGTGTGCCTGAGACTGAGGCTGCATGAGTCTTCGGTACTGTACGAGTCTCTGCCGCATGCTGCTCGTATCGACGAAACACTCGTAGCCCCGCCACTAGATCTAGAAAAAAAAAGGGAGAACTTATGCCCCCTGCATCCCCAACGGCCCCATGGATCGATAGCGCGATGCATGCGGAGATGGGCCCTGCCTTTCTGGCTTAGTCTTGGCTCCTTCGAGGCTCCAGTGGAGTCCGGTTCGGTGTGCTTCCCCGATCAATAGCTTCAATAACACCTGCTACAACGCCTCCGGCGCCTCCGACGCCTCCCGTTCTACCTCCGTTGAAGAAGACTGCATGATGATATGGGCTGCATGGGCAAAACCAAAGATGCCTGTCACGGTCGTACCGTGCGTCAGCTCTGCAGAGTTTCCTGTGTTCCAGAATGTAGCATGCGGGCAGGGGTATGCCAGACCAGTGAGACCCATCTTCCGTTCCAATCCACGTGTTGGCGGAATTGGGAAGACAGCTCAGCAATAATTCCCCTGGTCCCCCGCGTCGGCGCGACTGGTAAGTCCTCGGAACGCAGTCATTCAATCGAAGCAAGAGCAGCATCAACGCCGCCACAAAGAGCGCCATCAAGAGCGCCGTCGAGAGCGCCATCGAGAGCGCCATCGAGGGCGCCATCGGCAGCAACAGAGATGGCGTCTGGCTCGTTTACCAACACGGCCCTCCTGGGGACGGGTATCGCTATGGCTATCCTGACGACGGCAGTTTTTGGCCTCCGAACTTACTTCGGTGTCGTCAAGCAGCGCCAGTTCTCATGGGAAGATGGCTGGCTCATTGCAGCCTGGGCTGTCTTTATTGCCGTCACTGCCCTTTACCTCAACGCTGGTGACACCATTTTTCGACTCCAAGCCCTTGCGTCAGGGGAAATCGCTGTGTACCCAACTGTCGGCGATGACAGTCTGAAGCTCCAGAAAACATTCTTCGTCACAACATCGGGACTATGGATATGCCTGTGGCTTGTCAAGGCATCTCTCCTTAGCTTGTACAAGCGGCTGATGGTCAATCTGAAATTACACATCATTCTCTGGTGGATAGTGGTTGGTATTTGCGTTGTCGTACGTTGATTGGCTTTCCCTCTTTGACCCTGGGTGTTTTGTATTGGAGGCAGATTGTTCACATTAAAGCTTGATAGACACTCGCTGGCGCCATCACAACGTCAATGTTATCCTGCTCGTCTATGAGTGCATGGTTCAAGGCCGGAGCGTGCGCCACTCCACGCGATGTCCGGGCCGCGTACATCAGTCTATGGTACTCGTACGCCGTAGACGTCTTTACTGATTTGCTCGGTACGTCAAGCCGTCGAAACGTTTCTCCCGCCCTGGGCATATCATTCTGTGGCTCCGAGGCTGATTACGAGATAATCTCATCAGTGATGCTGTTACCTCTGGGGCTTATTCGGAATCTCCAGATGCAATGGAGGCGCAAGATGAGCATTGCCGCCCTTTTCGGCCTCGGCTGGGTTTGCATTGCCGTCTCGACGATCCGTGTCGCGTACCTCGGTCGCGATGGCACCGACGGTAAATTCAAACAGCCCTCGACGTCGTGGCTTGCGCTCTGGGGGATTGTTGAATCTGGAATAGGTTCGTTTTCTCTGTTCATATTACTTTCACTATTTATCTGACCTGCTTTATATCTAGCCGTTATCATCGGTTGCGGACCCGGACTCTATCGTGAAGCAAAAATTGTCTCGAGCAGTCGCAACAAGTACTATAATAACGACTCTCACGGTGCCGGCATATACGGGAAGGGTACGAACGGTCGACCGAGAACAGGGGCGACTGGGGCCGATATTGATCTACATAGCTATCCGCGGGCGACTGTCCAGGTTGATAATAGCAGCAGTCAGGAGGAGCTCGTTCACGGCAGAGATAACATTACGGTGACACGGTCGATCATAGTTAGCCGAGAGAACCCTAACATGGAATCTAGGTAGCGATAATTACTTCCTCGAATGACGAATGCACCGCAGTATAATTGAGACTCTTGGTTCTCAGATACTTTGAAGCAGATGAAGGAACTGCGTGAAGTTGAGACGAAATGTCTATCATCATACGGTGATGATGGGCTTAGATACCCGCTCTTAACTAGGGGCTGTCCATAAAGTACTACCTGATAATAAATATCCATTACCGTTAGCGACAACACTGCTCGAAAGCAAAGAAGAAAATAGAAAGCTAATTCGATTCATCTACCATCTTTATAAAGCTACTAATGGCTTATAATATATAGTACCATGTGTGTCTCAAAATAAAGTAATACTTACAGTTCGGCTTAGTTGGTTGATTTGTTTATCGCTATTGAATATTTCATAGTCTAGGGTAACACTACCCACACTGTCCGCACCCCCTTGACTAACAAAGAATGGAAATCACTGAGCAAAAGTACTCTTGCACTGATGTTGAATCATGGCTAGAGTTGCAAAAGGATCCACCGGCCACCAAGAGCAAGACATAGAAAACAGGGCCAGCCAAAGGAACCCCCCATCCCCCCGAAGAATCAATCCTAATGTATTTAGGGCGTGACAATGTTGAAATTAGCGTCGCCAGGATCCAGAAGATCGTGCAGACGGCTGAGCGCCGTGGAATCGCCAGTAACCTCAATACCCGCCTCCTTAAGGGCCTCAGGGTCGAGCCCAACTACAGCAATCTTGTAAAGGTTGTCTGTGGTTGTGGTGAGGGTCACGTCAGGATCAGAAGACTGTTCGGCTGTGGTATAGATGAGGGCGCCGTTCGACAACCAGACGCGATAATGGCCCGTCGGATCGGTGAGCTCGACTTGAATCGAAATCTTCTCGTCCCAAGCCTCAGGGCCGTTGATCTGTACGGCAACCGCATCGAAGAGCATCTCCGGCGTGAGCTGCGCAATGACATCGGGCGCTGAGGTTGCGGTGGGGGTCCCAAAGTTGCCGGAGCGCAGCTCAGTAGTCCCGGATATATAGAAGTTCCTCCATGTGCCATTCTCAGATCCATAGCCTAGTTGCTCGTAGGTATTGGCTAACAAGGTTTTTGCAGCATCCCCACTCTCGCCTTCTACTTCGGCAAAGACTACATGGTTGAGGATCTCGGCCGCCCAACGAAAGTCTCCACCATCGTACGCAGTCTGGGCCTTGCTCACTATCACGTCTGCGCCAACGAGATCGACGTAGCGTTTGGCCCTCTCTGTGGGAATATGCTGCCAAAGATGAGCAGGGTTGCCATCAAACCAGCCGATATAGCGCTGATAGATGGCCTTGACGTTGTGGTTGGTAGAGCCGTAGTATCCGCGAGCATTCCATGCCTTGTCAATAGCCGGGGGCAGTACCATCTGTTCGGCAATCTCTGGGCCATTGAAACCCTTGTTGATCAAGCGGAGTGTCTGGTCGTGCACGTATGCGTATAAGTCGCGCTGGCAAGTAAGGAACTCGACAACTCGGTCGACTCCCCAAGTAGGCCAGTGGTGAGAGGCGAAGACGACTTCGGCCTTGCCACCAACCATATCAATGGTCTCAGTGAGGTAGCGAGACCAGGCATGCGGGTCGCGGACCTCGGCTCCACGCAGCGTCAGGAGGTTGTGGAATGTATGGGTGGCGTCTTCGGCTGCACACAAGGCTTTCTTTTTGGGAAAGTAGATAAGCATCTCGGCCGGGGCTTCGGTTCCTGGCGCCATCTGGAAAACTATGTCGACGCCATCAATTTGTCTCGTTTCGCCCGTTGTCGTAATAGTGTCATTCGGGGCAATGAGTGTGATGGTCCCGGTCGACACGGTCTGTCCAAGGCCAGCGCCAATCTGGCTCTGGGGACCGCGGTTGAGGGCAGCTCCGTACATGTAGGCGGCACGGCGACTCATTGCCGTCCCTACATACACATTCTCGGAGACTGCATGCTCGAGGAAGCCCTGGGGGGCCAAAACTGACACCTTTCTAGATTTGACGTCGTCTTCGCTAACAAATCCCTTGACTCCACCAAAGTGATCAACATGTGAATGGGTGTAGATGATGGCCTTGACAGTTTTCTGACCGCGGTGTTTGGTGTAGAGGTCAAAGGCCGCTTTCCCGGTCTCATAGCATGTGAGAGGATCGATGACAATGATTCCCGTGTCCCCTTCAATGATGGTGGTATTGGAGAGGTCCATACCCCTCACTTGAAAGATGCCGTCCGCAACCTTGTAAAGACCATCACGAGCGCAGAGCTTGGACTGGCGCCAAAGGCTCGGGTTAGCCGTGTACGGTGCGTCTTCTCGGAGTTTGAGGAATTCGTAGTCATCGTTGTCCCAGACAGTGATACCACCCGTGTTGGTGACAGCGTTTGGCTCGCGACGGCCGTGGAAGCCCCTTGCCACATCGAGGAAGTCCTGCTTGTCATCGAAGGGGAGGGTCCTGTACACTTCATCGTGCTGGGCAATGATGGTCGGAGTTGCGTCGTTGGGGTCTGACATATTGTTGACAAGTTGGGTTTTAGGTTTGCCGGTTTGTGCTGAGTGTGATGGTGATTTGAGGTAATGTGTTGTTATGCCGAGGAATGGGAGAACAAGGCTTTTTATACTCGATTCTTTACCATCTGATGCTTAGTTCTACACTTCCAGCGAAACTTAGTTATTGTGGACCATGACAACAAGGCATTCACATCTAGATAGGTTTAATACACATCGAGCAAGTATTGCGACGACGGCATAATGGTGTTCCAGCTTTGCAGGGATCATTCAGCTCGAGTGAGGATGTAGTATCAACGCGGGGAACTATCATGGAGTTGAGAGATATGCATCTCCTTCGTGAATCGAGTTGTAGGGATGGTATCGCCAAGAACGTGTGGCGAATATCCATTTCATGTTAACATGAGTGTGTTTTATACCGAGAGGCGCAGAAGGAATGGTAACCATAGATAGATATATGAGGATAAATCGTTTAGTAGCGGATAATATCTTATTTTATAAGTATAGAGCAGTAAGAGTATAGCCTGTGATTCAATATTATATTAATCTCTAAGCCTCTAGGTTGATTATCACGGAAGATCTTTTCGCTGTATCGCGTTTTGACCCGTGATCCCGGTCGGCCTAAACAAGTACGTAATTCCGACCCCTCCCCGTGCCGCTCTTGCAGCTTGTGGCTGGCTGAAAGCTTGCTAGGGGTGGCCGGGGAACCTCTGCCGCATGCCTATTCCCGGGCGTTGCATGCGTATAATAACCCCACAATCCATATTCTGTGCAGCCCGATTATAGTATCAGGGGCGCGAAGACGAGGTAGCGCCGAGATACCCTCGAGGCTCCGGGGGTTACGTATAATAAGGCTAGGAAGAGTTACGTAGAAAGGACTTATAAGGGATAATACCTTATATTAGGATTTAATATTCTTTAGAGATTAATATAATTATTTTATACCTTATAATTATAATATCGCTATAATATTATAATTATTTTACTTTATTATACCTCTTTACTCTCCTTTATATATCTAGTCTTAATAGGCTATATTAAGCTACCGGTACTTTATAACTAATTATAGTTTACTATTCTTATTTAGGATAAATATAATAGGGTAGCCTACCTTTAACTTAGATAATCGAATATATCCTTTTACGAGCTTATTATTAAGTATAATATATAGGCGTTAAGCCTACGGGCCCTAGCCTATAATATATATTAGGGGCGCGAAGATAAGGTAGCGCTAAGATACCTTTAAGGCTCCGGGGGTTATATATAATAAGGCTAGGAAGAATTATATAAAAAAGACTTATAAGGGATAATACCTTATATTAGGATTTAATATTCTTTAGAGATTAATATAGTTACTTAATACCCTGATTATTATATAATAGTATATAATAATAAAGTTTATAGAAAATTATATATAAAAGAAAAGGGTACTAATAAAGATAAGGGGTAAAGTTTATAAAATAAGGTAAATAAAGTTCTTTAAGATTCCTAGGGGTAAAGATAGATATAACTTAATAAATAAATATAGCGGGATATAATAAATATAATAATATATTTTTTAGAAGCGATTAAGTTATAATTATAATATTAATAAGTAAGTATTATTTTAAGCGGCTTACCTAACTCTAGAAATTATAGTCTTAGCTTACTAGACTTAGCGGTTTCCTCTTCGGGAAATTCTTAGCCTAGGAATCTCTAGCTACTTTTACGTTACCCTTAAAATAGCGACCTCCCCTATATCCTACTATATACCCCTCTTATCTCTCTTTCTTCTAATAGCGCTAATTACTTATTATATATTAACTTATTACTATAACTAACTCTAACTACTTATACTTAGTTCGAGCCCTCTACGTAAAACGATTATTATAGGATAACCGTAATTATAACTCTAGATCTTATATCTTACCTAATATTCTATAACCTACTAATATTCGGGGGGTTTATAAATTCTCCCCTCGATTAATACTACTCGGCCGCCCTATTCCTCGCTAATAAGACTAATACTCCTTTATATATTATCTAGGGGTATAAAGTAATTAAGTAGGATATGATTTAGATATTACTCTAAATTACTTAATAAGGAAAAATATATTACTAGATTACGCCTTATCACGGATACTACTATATATAGTAATAGTATATTATATCGTATCTATAACTAGGTAATATAAAATAACTTTTTAACTTCCCTTAAAAGGTACCCCTAATAAATATAATACCTACCCTAGGCTAGTTAAGATTCCTTAAGAAGGTAAGAGGTATACTATAAATAGATAGCGTTAATATTATAGCCGCCCTCTTTATTAGACTATCTTCCGATATTTTTATAATATAATTAGCGATATATCGCTAAATCCTTTAGCTTATTATATTCTTTAATATAACTAATAGTTAAGAACCTATAATCCCTATTAATTAAATCTATTCGAGTCTATAGATATTAGTATCTTATTAATATCTTTATTATTACTCTCGCCTATAGGGTTATTAATACGCTTATTACGTAATATCTAGTTAGTTTAACCCGCTAACTCGCGTTTAAGATAAAGTAAGGTATACTAAGTATAAGCTTAATATAAGGTATAAGTAAATACCGTTTATATATCTTAATACTTAAAATAACTTAATAAGGTAAATATTATTATATATTATTACCCTAATATCTTATTATAGGTTTTATATATTAGTAGCCTTATTAATCTCGCTAGTTAAATTAAGGTATCTTATAAGGCTTAGGGTTAGATTAGGGTTATATTTCTATTTATACTAATCGCTACCTAGTTTCCTTCGCCTTAGCGTTATTAAAAGTAATCCTTTAAAGGTATATACTTTAGAAGAGAAAAGAGGTTATTATAAGGAGAGGCTATATAATAGGAGATAGAGATAATAAAGGAAGGTAAGAGAAGATATAAGAAAGGAGGAAAGAGAAGGAAAAAATAGAAGGAAGAAGAAGCTAGCTTATAGCTTAGCTATAGCGGCTGCCGAAGCTACCTGGTTCCGGAGGAGCGTTAGGCTTATAGACGAATCGAGCCAGTTAGCGGCCGTAGGCCCGATTAGCCTCTAGAGGCCCTTATAGGCCTATACCGTCTCTTTCTCTAGAAGGCCGCCTAGCGAGAAGATAAGTAGGTGGAAGAAGGCGCCGAGGGCCTTATACTTATGCTTCTTAGCTACTACCGCCTTCGAGAGGGTCTTGCTAGGGCTCTCTTTAGTAGTCTCCTTCGCTATAGATACTACCTAGATATCGTAGTAGTAGCGGCTAGTACCGAAGGAGGCGCTAAAATCAGCCCTTAGGCTACCGGAGCCTACGAGGGGCTCGGTCTCAACCGCTAACGCTACCTAGTAAGATAATACTTTAGTAAAGGCATAGGTGATAGCGTTATAGCGGCTAATATAGCCTCTCGGGGCACCTCTATAGGTATCTTCGTGGCCTAGCTAGGTCGTAGAGGCGCCGTAGAGGCTATAGGGGCCTAGGAGCCTAACCGGGACCTATAGCCGCCGGCGGAGGGCTTCCGTAGCCTCCGAGTCGCTAAGGGCTAGCTGTTTCTAGGTAGGGAGGATAGCTAGCTACTTACGGCCGAGGTAGCTAGCGCTCTCTAGCCTAGCGGCCTGCTAGTCTGCTAGAAGGGTCTCTTTTAGCCGCTAGAGCCTTCCTTGGTTAGCGGCCCGTAGCACCTCCTAGGCTAACCTTAGCGGGTCAGGCGGCGGGGGGTCCGGGGGCTCCGTAGCGCCCGTAGGCAGGCTAGGGCTCGGGTAGCCTCCTAGGCCTCTAGGGGACCCGGGGGGCTCGGGGCTAGGTCGGGAGATGAGGCCGGGCCTGATCCGGTCGAGGGAGGCTACGGCGGCCTCTCTAGCTGCCTAGAATAGCCTATAGGCTAGTTCCTGGTGCCGTGGGAGGCCTAGGCCGCCGTCTCGGACCGGGAGGGCTACTAGATCCGGGTTAAGGGCTAAGCCCGAGACGTCTCCGGGCCCCCTAGTGACCAGGGCCTGGATAGCCCGTAGGATCAGGCTATCAGCCTCCTCCTAGAGGTCTAGGAAGCCTTCCGGGTTAAGCTGCCGGAGGAGGTACCGGAGGAGAAGCTAAATATTACCCCGGAGGAGAAGGAGGGCGTGCTACTTTAGCAGGTCTCGTAGGGCCTCGATAGCTGATTCGAGGCTAAGGACCTGCTACCGGAGGAAGTCCTAGCGCTAATCCCTCGGGCCTAGGAAGGTGCCTAGGGCCGCTAGGCCATTAGCCCGTAGCTCCTCGATACTCTTTTCCTTCGTCTTCGTAAGGTTAAGGGTAAAGGGGGAGCCTTTAAATACTTCCTTTACTACCTCGAGGCTACTAGACTTCCCTAAGATATAAAGGTTATCTAGGTAGGCTATTAAGGTAGCGTTCGGAAGCCTCTTAGCTAAGGCCTCTAGGGTAGGGCGGAAAGCAAGGGAGAAAAGAAAGGGGCCGAGGGTATCCCCTTACCAGACCCCTAACTATTATACGGCGGCGTATAGTAGTAGAGTTCGCGGAAAATTATATATAAAGGAAAAGGGCGCTAATAAAGATAAGGGGTAGAGTTTATAAAGTAAGGCGAGTAGAGTTCTTAGAGGTTCCTAGGGGCGGAGGCGGATATAACTTAGTAGGTAGGTATAGCGGGATACGGTAAGTATAATAGTATACTTTTCGGAAGCGATTAAATCGTAGTCATAACGTTAATAGGCGAGTTATATTTTTACTATTATAGTTATATACCTAGTAATTAATTTCGCGGGAAGTAGTAGGGGGTAAGGTTCTCTAATAGATAAGGAGACGGGATACTACGATAAACGGTAGTAAAGTTTATAGAAAGCGATAAGGGGTAGGGTTCTCTAATAGATAAGGAGATAAGATACTATAATAAATAGTAGTAAAGTTTACGGAAAGCGATAAAGGGTAGGGTTCTCTAATAGATAAGGAGACGGGATACTACGACGAATAATAATAGAGTTTACGGAAACTAATAAAGGGTAGGGTTCCTAGAGGTTACTAGGTATAGAGGTAGATATAACTTAGAGGCGGGATACGGCGAGTATAATAATATATTTTATAGTTCTCCCCTTATTATTATACTTCCCGGCTCGCTATATTATCGGGTTACCGGGGTATAGGGGCTATTATTATACTAGTAGGCTATATATAAGCTACCCTAGTTAGCTAAGGGCGGTAGATTATATACTATAGTAAACTATAATATAGTTCGCCGAAAAACTAATTACTAAGATAGCTTTACTAGGGGGGGGGGAGGCTACCTTAAGTAAGCGATAAATAAAAAAGAGAAAGGCGGTATAATTATAAAGCGTTACTACGATATAGATACCCTTTTCCTCGATACTCTTTTATTAAACGATAGGGGGAGAATAAAGACGATAATTAAGTACCTAAGGTAGCGGGGGGAGGGTATAATAATACCCGATAAGCTACTATACTTTATATTATTATATAGACTATTAAAGCTTAGGTCTAATAAAACTAGAGTTAGCTATATATTTAACCTAACCCTCCTACTTAATAATAGGTATAGGGATAAGGAGGATTAAAGTAGGGAGGGTAAAAAAAAAAGAATTAGGAGTAGAGGAAAAGGGGGATAAGAGCTATAATCCTAAACCTTATCTTACCCCTATCTATAAAGAGACGCGTATAAGTATATAGTAAGATACTAGGCTATAGAACCCTTCGTGATCTTACTAGGCTACCTTTTCCCGATCTATAGTAAGTATATATTCGCTTATACTATATCCGAGATAATAACCTACCTATAGAGGCGGTACCCCGGCCTAACGCTAAAGAGGCGGAACTTTATTATCGCGTAGCTTAGGGGCGTCGCTAGCCTACTATAGAACTAGGCGGATATCCGGGCCTTCGAGTTCCCTATATAGCTAGAGGAGCCCTTACTAGAGCTAGGTCTACCCCGGATAGATAATATCCGCTACGATAAGTACCCCTACGTAGTATATATAGAGAAGGTAATATAAAAGTATTATTAGGAGAAGCATAGCTAGTAGAATAGCTAGGGTCCTAGGGGAGGGAATATCGCTAAGTAGGCTAGGCTAGAGCGTATAATACCCTAGTCGGGGAATGTCTATTATTAGCGCTTCTTCCCTAGGCGTGTTAGTAATATATAGATCGAGATAGGGCCGCCCCGAGACGCCGCCGTAGTACCGGCACCGGTACGTATATTAAGCCCCTACTTAACCCGCCGAAGTAGCCGAGGGCTTCTAGGGGATACCCTTATAACTATAGCTAGGGGCTAGAGGCTATAGCTAAACTAGGGTTATAGGGCCCCCTCCTCCTAGGCTAGATTAACGCGGTACTATAAGAAGGCAAGGTAAGTATAGCGATAGCGATAGCGATAGCGACGATAGAGAAGAAGATAATAGCGGATAATAGCGATATTAATAATAATAACGATAATACCGCTGCCTAGGTATATAGGTATTATATAAAGAGGGCTACTAATAGTAGTAGGCTAGCTAGGGATATAATTACGGTACCTAGTAATAAGAATAAGTTAAACGCCTAGCTTAACTAGGTCGGGTAGCCGTAGCTCCTAAAGGGTATAAACCATAAGGTGCTATAAGCCCTAGCTAAGGACCCGTAACCGGGAGAGACCGAACTCCTAGCTATAATAGCTACGATAAACCAGGTCCTAGACACGGCGAGGGCGGCTAGCATACTAGACTCTATCGGTATAGCCTACCTCTTCGAGGTTAACCGGAAAGACCTCGCTAGGAAGCCTGCTAAGCTATTTAGCGCGAGGCTAGAGGACTCGACCTAGGCTAGGTATAAGTCGCTATAGCGTAAGCTAGTAGCCTTCGCGTTTAGGGTCTTAGAGCTCGATAATAATAAGTAGCCGCCCTATAGGCTATCTAAGGCCTAGGATATAGCCTTCGAGACTTAGTTAGACGTAGTAGATAATATCCTAGGCCCGATAACGGAGCTAGACCCCGAGGATTATTACCTAGGGTTCCTCGTCTCGCTTCTCGATTACTAGCTCCGGTATAGGTTATATAAGAGCCTACTACTAACTAGCCTAGCTATCCTAGGTATATACGAGGATAGAGGGTAGCGTATAGCCTTTAACTATATACTTATCTACGTAGCTATTATTAAGGTCGCCCGGATACTAGTCTTATACTATGCCTAGAGGGAGCGCTATACTAAGGTAGCGAGGCGCTAGCTAGAGATAAGCCCCGAGGAGGCTTATAAGGATACCCCGGGGCTCTTCTCGCTTATCCGCTAGAGGGTTAAGAGCTATATAACTATCATCTCCTCCTTTACCCGGTCTAATACTAACCCGACGCTGATAAATTAGATATTCGAGGCTATAATATTCGGCCTTAAGATCTACTTTACGATAGCGGTTAGCGGCTATATCGATTAGGTAAGCGATTATATAATATATAGCGAGGCCTAGCTTAATATAGGCTAGCTATTAGGTATATTATACGCTATCCTAGACGAGGCGCGGGAGATACTCTAGGACCTAGCTATAATCGCGGCGGCGGGGGAGCTACTAGAGATCCTATAGCGGCGCCTCGAGGATAACTATAGCGAGGACCGCGTTAGCTACTCGTTCCTCGATAATAGCCGTAATACCTAGCTATAGCGCGGGTAGGGCTAGGTTATAGAGAGGGTCCTCGCGGATAGCGAGCTTAGGGCTAAGTAGGTAGCGCCTACGAGGGATAGCTAAGGCCCCTATAGGCAGTCGGCTATTAAAGCCTATATAGGCTTAGCGGAGAGGTTCTAGGAGAAGCTTTAGCTACTAATATATATCTTAGGCAGCGGCCCGGCTAGGTCTACTAAGATCCTCGGCATCCGTATCTAAAATATAGCTAATAGCGGTATTAAGAATATCCTCGCCTATAACGGTATAATATGCTTCGTAACTAGCTACTATAAGAACTTCCGTAACGCTAAGAGCCTTAAGATTATTTACTACTACCTACTATAGGAGGTAGGTAAGCTATTAGTCTAGTACCTATAGCTTATCCTACCCTTCTACTAGTAGATCCTCGCTATACGCTTATAGTATAATAAGCCTAGCCCTAGCCCCTTCGTCTAAGGCTATAGTATCGTATATATATCCGCTACCGCCGTTACCGCTAATAACCCAGGGCTACGGGACCGCCTCTAGATAGCGGATAAGGCCCGGCATATCCTATAAGCCTATAGCTAGCGCCTACTCGGTACTAAGCTAACGCTAGCGCTATAGAGGTATATCGCTATTATTATTATAAATAGGTTCCTCTACTACTACTATAGCACGTAGCTAGGGGATATATTAGCCGATAATAACGACGATAATAACGAGGATAATAGTAGGGATAGTAATAGCCCCTAGGACCTATAGGCGGGGTATAGTATACGCGTAGCTAGTATACTCTATAGCCGCGAGCTATAATAAGGTATAGTAGGCACGGCTACGTGCCGCGACTAGTTTAAGGCCGTAAGCCGCTAATAGTACCGCTTCCTCGGCTTCGGCGAGGCGGATAACGAGCCTAGTAAGAAGTATAAGCGTAACCGCTTCGAGGCTTAGCGGGAAGAGGCTTAGTTTACGAGGTTCTAGTAGCTTAGGTAGATAAATATCGGCGAGGCGCTTAGCTACCTCGTAGGGCCCTGGTATAGGCTAGCCGCCGCTTAGGAGAGGGTTATCCGGGCTATCCTAAGCGGCGAGAGCCCTATAATCTAAGTAGCCGGCACGGGCGCTAATAAGAGCCTGTCGTTTATAGTGCCGGCCTACTACTCCCCGGCTAGCGTAACCGTTATCGTAGTGCTATTACTAGCGCTCTAGTAAGACCTCTATAAGCGCTATACCTCCGCTAGTATCGAGATATACGTATAGTAGAGCCGCTATAGCTACCGGTCCGCCGCTATAATACTAGTAACGCCTAAGTTAGCTACGACTAAGGGCTTCCGCGAGTACCTAAACCGCCTATAGGCGCGCTAGGCGCTAGACTAGGTTATCGTCGACGAATACTACGTTCTACTTAATAATAAGCGGACCTTCTAGCCTAAGCTAGTTAAGCTCGGCCCTACCCTCGCTAAGCTTAGCGTATAGCTTATCTTCTTTATAGCTACCCTCCTATTAGCGGAGGAGGCGCGCTTCCTATAGATCGCCGGCCTATCCTCTAGGTAGGTATACCTCTATAAGGTACCTACCACGAGGGGTAATATCTACTACGGCGTCGCGTCTATATTAGCGCCTAGGGCGGGTATCTAGGAGTAGGAGGAGGATAACGAGGTTATATAGCTAGTCTAGGAGTAGTCGGGGTCGGGGGAACTAGGCGTAGCTAGTAGGGCTATCGTATACGCGCCTAGTACCCTCCGCGTAGAGTACCTAGCTAGGCTACTAGGGTACGATACGTATTATAATAAGGTCGACTTAGCTAAGGGCCTGGCTAGGCGTCTCGCGAGGTAGAGGGGTAAGCGGGGGCGGGTAATAGTTACTATAAATACGCTTAGGCTTAGCGTCGATATACCCGACGTTAGGCTAGTTATCTACGCTAGTATACCCGGCATACTACGAGACTATGTCTAGGAGAGCGGCTACGCTAGGCGGGACGGCTAGCCGAACTACGCTATTATAGTATATAGCTCCCTCGAGATAGAGGGGGGGTAGGCCAGGGCCTCGGGTAACCAGGTAATCGCGTTCCTAGTAACCCGTATATACCGGCGCTAGGTACTTAACTAGGCTATAGATAGCTGCCTAACCCGCGAGGTCTACTATAAGGGGGAAGAGGATTATAACCTCTATAAGGCGAGAGCACGCTAAGATAAGCTCGATAAGCCTAATAAGATACCCGTCGACGGGTACTTAACTAAACTAGAACCTGGCTTAGAGGGGGCGGCGGCTAGTAGGGATTACGTTACCTTAACTATCTAGGCTATAGTAGATATAAAGGCGAGCCGCTATTACCGTATAACGGAGTATAGAGAGCTCGAGGAGTTCTAATAATACCTTAAGGATTAGCACCGGCTCTATATAGTATACCGGCTATTATAGGGATAACGCGTAACCTACGATAATAGGTAGGATTACCCGGAGGTAGGTAAGACCGCTAAGATCCCCTACGCCTATATTATAACGTATACCCTACGCGGTATATTCGTTAAGCGCCGGCTCGCTAAATTCTTAGGCTACTTCTACTATAGGCTCCTATAGAGTATATATAGCCGCTAGGTTACTAAGTATAGGGAGGGCTAGGCTTTTAAGGCGTCGCTAAACGCTAGCTACTAATACCCTAAGCTACTCGCTTAGCTATTTAGCGGTATAACTCTAAGGTACCCTAAGTACGAGGATATTATTACCGGGTTTATTAAGGAGGAGGGTAGCTATAAGGAGGGAGACGATAGGCTATACGAGTTCCTAGGAGGGAGGATATAGTAGGCGGGTATAGAGATTAATAGGTTATATAAGGTTATATACCGGCTTTATTATTTCTTTAAGAATATAGAGGCTTTATAATAAGCTAAAATAGCCGGCGGTTAATAACTCCCTCGCTAAGGTATATCCGTATACTAGAGAGTAAGATCTAGGCGATCTAGCTAAAGATAGGCGGTTATATACCCTAACTATATCTTATTCTAAGACTATTATAAATATTATATCTCCTAGGTTAAGGACCCTACTAGATTTCCGAGACCTGCTATAGATAGATTAGGAAGGCCGTTACTTAGCTATCTAGTTATTTCCCGATTCGGCTATATACCTAAAGAATTAGATATAAAAGATGCCCTAACTCCTAGGTTAAGGACCCTGCTAGACTTCCGAGACCTGCTATAGATAGATTAGGAAGGCCGCTACCTAGCTATCTAGTTATTTCCCGATTCGGCTATATGCCTAAAGAATTAGATATAAAAGACGCCCTAACTCCTAGGTTAAGGACCCTACTAGACTTCCGAGACCTGCTACGGATAGATTAGGAAGGCCGCTACCTAGCTATCTAGTTATTTCCCGATTCGGCTATATACCTAAAGAATTAAACCTAAAAAACCTATAACTTCCCCTAAAACTACCCCTTAGAGAGTAATCCTAACTTTTCTATAGATTATATAGATTATTTATCTATCTTATATATTTATATTACTTAGATCTAATACTTAGGGTTAACTTATAGTATCCTATAAGCTAGTTAGCTTTATACCCTTCTTTAAGGTAATATAAAAACTAACCTTAGAATAACTATAACTATAGATATAATCTAAGATCTAGGAGGTCTTATTAGTAGAAACTAGTTAAGTCTACTACGTTTATTTAAACCGCTAAGATTATTAGGTATATTTATCTTCCTCGCTATCTCTATTATAAGCTTTATTACTTATCTTATTAGGGCTATAGCGCCTCCTACTCCTCCCTAATAAGCCGGGTATCTACCCTTACCTTATCCTACTTAGTATCTAGTATCTACCCCTACGCGAATATCCGCTTTATCGATCGGTCTATATACTCCTAGCTTATAAAGTAGCGATGATTAGTATTTAGGCGTACCTCTACTATAAACTTCGCCTCTAGCTCCTTATATAACCCCTATACTAGCCCCGACTTAATATTATCCTTAATACGATCCCTATTATCTACCTCCTTATAATTATAGTTATCTACTAATAAGATCTTACCCTTACGGCTAGGTCGCCTAATTACCGCTACCGCGATAACATACTAAGCCTAGACCTTAGCATACTTCTTATACTATACCTAGTTATAGTATAATCCGTAGATAAGCGCGATCTAGTATACCTTAGAACCATAGGCTACCTTTACCTACTACTTAATATCGAGGCCGATCTACTTATCTAGCGAGCCTAGGGTATTATCTTCCTCCTCTTACCTTACCTCCTCCTTTATCGGATTAAGGAAAGCGCTATAAAGGTATTTCTTCTAGAGATCACGCTCCTTAATATTAGTAAAGGTAAAAGCCCGCTCCTTAATCTAATAATTATTAATACCGAGCTCCTATATAGCTACCTAGAGATTATAAAGCTTCGCCTATAGAGGTTTAATATTTAGCGGTACGCGGGGCCTTAATAACTACTACGCGAGTCGGCTATCTTAAAGCTAGACCCTACGGCTTCGTTATAGACCTAGCGCTACTTCTCCCGTTAGCGATGATTATACCTTATAGTTATTAGGTCTTATACTAGCTACTCTTACGTCTTTACTACTACTACCTCCTTATTACTACTACTAATCGGAGCTTATAATACCTTATATAACCTGCTATCGATACTATAGAAGGCTGGCCTTAGCGATACGATATATTAAGGATATAGAAGGTAAACGTATATATATAGTAAAGAAGAGCGTTTATAGTTATAAGTTATTAAGAGGAAGAGAAGAAGAGTTTAAAGAGTTACTCTAATATAAAGGAGGGAGGAGGGAGGTAGCTAGAGGAGGATTATTATATTATTATAACTAAGATTACTATTATTCTTCTAAGTTCTAAGAACGGGTTTCTACGCCTAGTAAGTGATTTAATACTTATTCCCTTAAACTTATACTAAACTTAATTTACTATCTTTTTTTATATCTCGCTTCTACCTTTAGTAGTAATTTAGTACTTATTCCCTTAAACTTATACTAAACTTAATTTATTATCTTTCTTTATATCTCGCTTCTACCTCTAGTAATGATTTAATACCGACCTTAATTTACTATCTTTATCTATATCTCGCTCCTACCTCTAATAATAATTTAATACTAACCTTAATTTACCGTCTTTATCTATATCTCGCTCCTACCTTTAGTAGTGATTTAATACCGACCTTAATTTACTATCTTTATCTATATCTCGCTTCTACCTTTAGTAGTGATTTAATACCTATTCCCTTAAACTTATACTAAACTTAATTTACTATCTTTCTCTATATCTCGCTTCTACTTCTAGTAGTAATTTAATACTAACCTTAATTTACTATCTTTATCTATATCTCGCTCCTACCTTTAGTAGTGATTTAATACCGACCTTAATTTACTATCTTTATCTATATCTCGCTCTTACCTCTAGTAATGATTTAGTGCCGACCTTAATTCACTATCTTTATCTATATCTCGCTTCTACCTCTAGTAGTAATTTAATACCTTAACCCTTAAACTTATACTAAACTTAATTTACTATCTTTCTTTATATCTCGCTTCTACCTCTAGTAGTGATTTAGTATTAACCTTAATTTATTATCTTTATCTATATCTCGCTTCTACCTCTAGCAGTGATTTAGTACCTATTCCCTTAAACTCCTACTAAACTCGATTTACCTTAGGTTAGGTTAGGGTTAGATTAGGGTTATATTTCTATCTATACTAATCGCTGCCTAGTTTCCTTCGCCTTAGCGTTATTAAAAGTAATCCTTTAAAGGTATATACTTTAGAAGAGAAAAGAGGTTATTATAAGGAAAGGCTATATAATAGGAGATAAAGATAATAAAGGAAGGTAAGAAAGGATATAAGAAAGGAGGAAAGAGAAGGAAAAAAATAAAAGGAAGAAGAAGCTAGCTTATAGCTTAGCTATAGCGGCTACCGAAGCTGCCTGGTTCTAGAGGAGCGTTAGGCTTATAGACGAATCGAGCCAGTTAGCGGCCATAGGCCCGATTAGCCTCTAGAGGCCCTAACCATCATACGGCGGCGCACGGCAGTAGAGTTCGCGGAAAATCACATATAAAGGAAAAGGGCGCTAGTAAAGATAAGGGGTAAAGTTTATAAAGCGAGGCGAGTAGAGTTCTCGGAGGTTCCCGGGGGCGGAGGCGGATATAACTCGGTAAGCAGGTATAGCAGGATACGGCGAGTATAATAGTATACTTTTCGGAAGCGATTAAGTTATAGTCGTAACGTTGATAGGCGAGTTATATTTTTATTATCGTAGTTATATACCTAGTAGTTAATTTCGCGGGAAGTAGTAGGGGGTAGGGTTCTCTAATAAATAAGGAGACGGGATACTACGATAAACGGTAGTAGAGTTCACGGAAAGCGATAGGGGGTAGGGTTCTCTAATAGATAAGGAGACGGGATACTATAACGAATAGTAGTAGAGTTTACGGAAACCGATAAGGGGTAGGGTTCTTTAATAGATAAGGAGATAGGATACTACGACGAATAGTAATAGAGTTTATAAAAACCGATAAGGGGTAGGGTTCTTAAAAGTTACCGGGTACGGAGGCGGATATAACTTAGAGGGTAGGTATAGCGGGATATAGCGAGTATAATAATATACTTTATAGTTCTCCCCTTATTATCGTGCCTCCCGGCTCGCTATATCATCGGGTTACCGGGGTACGGGGGCCGCTATTATACCGGCAGGCTATATATAAGCTGCCCTGGTTAGCTAAGGGCGGTAGATTATATACTACGGTAAACTATAGTATAGTTTACCGAAAAACCAATTACTAAGATAGCTTTACCAGGGGGGGGGGAGGCTACCCTAAGTAAGCGATAAATAAAAGAAAGAGAGGCGGTATAATCATAAAGCGCTGCTACGATATAGATACCCTAACTATTATACGGCGGCGCACGGCAGTAAAGTTCGCGGAAAATCACATATAAAGGAAAAGGGCGCTAGTAAAGATAGGGGGTAAAGTTCACGGAGTAAGGCGAGTAAAGTTCTCGGAGGTTCCTAGGGGCGGAGGTAGATATAACTCGGTAAGCAGGTATAGCAGGACGCGGCGAGTATAATAATATACTTTTCGGAAGCGATTAAGTCGTAGTCGTGACGTTAATAAGCGAGTTATATTTTTACCATCGTAGTTATATACCTAGTAGTTGATTTCGCGGGAAGTAGTAAGGGGTAGGGTTCTCTAATAGACGAGGAGATAGGATACTACGATAAATAGTAGTAGAGTTTACGGAAAGCGATAGGGGGTAGGGTTCTCTAATAGATAAGGAGATAGGATACTACGATAAATAGTAATAGAGTTTACAGAAACCGATAAGGGGTAGGGTTCTCTAATAGACGAGGAGACGGGATACTACGACGAATAGTAGTAGAGTTTATAGAAACCGATAAGGGGTAGGGTTCCTAAAAGTTACTAGGCACGGAGGCGGATATAACTTAGAGGGTAGGTATAGCGGGATACGGCGAGTATAATAATATACTTTATAGTTCTCCCCTTATTATTATACCTCCTAGCTTACTATATTATCGGGTTACCGGGGTATAGGGGCCGCTATTATACCGGCAGGCTATATATAAGCTACCCTAGTTAGCTAAGGGCGGTAGATTATATACTATAGTAAACTATAATATAGTTCGCCGAAAAACTAATTACTAAGATAGCTTTACTAGGGGGGGGGGAGGCTACCCTAAGTAAGCGATAAATAAAAGAGAGAGAGGCGGTATAATTATAAAACGCTATTACGATATAGATACCCTTTTCCTCGATACTCTCTTACTAGACGATAGGGGGAGAACGGAGACGATAATCGAGTACCCGAGGTAACGGGGGGAGGGTATAATAATACCCGATAAGCTGCTATACTTCGCATTATTATATAAACTATTAAAGCTTAGGTCTAATAAAACTAAAGTTAGCTATATACTTAACCTAACCCTCCTACTCGATAATAGGTATAGGGATAAGGAGGATTAGAGTAGGGAGGGTAAAAAGAAAAGAATTAAAAGTAGAGGAAAAGGGGGATAAGAGCTATAATCCTAAACCTTATCCTACCCCTATCTACGAAGAGACGCGTATAAGTATATAGTAAGATACTAGGCTATAGAACCCTTCGTGATCTTACTAGGCTACCCTTTCCCGATCTATAGCGAGTATATATTCGCCTACGCCGTATCTAAGATAGTAACCTACCTACGGAGGCGGCACCCCGGCCTAACGCTAAAGAGGCGGAACTCTATCATCGCGTAGCTTAGGGGTATCGCTAGCCTGCTATAGAACTAGGTAGATATCCGGGCCTTCGAGTTCCCTATATAGCTAGAGGAGCCCCTACCAGAGCTAGGTCTGCCCCGGATAGACGGCATCCGCTACGACGAGTGCCCCTACGTGGTATATATAGAGAAGGTGATATAGAAGTATTACTAGGAGAAGCATAGCTAGTAGAATAGCTAGGGTCCTAGGGGAGGGAACGTCGCTAAGCGGGCTAGGCTAGAGCGTATAATACCTTAGTCGGGGAACGTTTACTACTAGCGCTTCTTCCCTAGGCGCGCTAATAGTATATAGATCGAGACGGGGCCGCCCTAAGACGCTGCTATAGTACCGGCACCGGTACGTATATTAAGCCCCTGCCTAACCCGCCGAAGTAGCCGAGGGCTTCTAGGGGATACCCTTATAACCATAGCTAGGGGCTAGAGGCTATGGCCGAACTAGGGTTATAGGGCCCCCTCCTCCTAGGCTAGACTAACGCGGTACTATAGGAAGGCGAGGCGGGTATAGCGATAATGATAGCGATAGCGATGATAGAGAAGAAGACGGCGGCGGATAATAGCGACGTTAATAATAATAACGACGATACCGCCGCCTAGGTACGTAGGTGCTACGTAGAGAGGGCTACCGATAGCGGCAGGCTGGCTAGGGACGTAATCACGGTACCTAGCGATAAGAACGAGTTAAACGCCTAGCTTAACTAGGTCGGGTAGCCGCAGCTCCTAAAGGGTATAGACTATAAGGTGCTACGAGCCCTGGCTAAGGACCCGCGACTAGGAGAGACCGAACTCCTAGCTATAATAGCTACGACGAACTAGGTCCTAGACGTAGCGAGGGCGGCTAGCACGCCGGATTCTATCGGTATAGCCTACCTCTTCGAGGTTAACTAGAAGGACCTCGCTAGGAAGCCCGCTAAGCTATTTAGCGCGAGGCTAGAGGACTCGACCTAGGCTAGGTATAAATCGCTATAGCATAGGCTAGTAGCCTTCGCGTTTAGGGTCCTAGAGCTCGATAATAATAAGCAGCCGCCCTATAGGCTATCTAAGGCCTAGGATATAGCCTTCGAGACCTGGTTAAACGTGGTAGATAGTATCCTAGGCCCGACGATAAAGCTAGACCCCGAGGATTACTACCTAGGGTTCCTCGTCTCGCTCCTCGACTACTAGCTCCGGCACGGGTTATATAAGAGCCTGCTATTAACTAGCCTAGCTATCCTAGGTATACGCGAGGATAGAGGGTAGCGTATAGCCCTCGACTATATGCCCGTCTACGCGGCTATTATTAAGGTCGCCCGGATACTAGTCTTATACTATGCCTAGAGGGAGCGCCGTGCCGAGGTAGCGAGGCGCTAGCTAGAGATAAGCCCCGAGGAGGCCTACGAGGATACCCCGGGGCTCTTCTCGCTTATCCGCTAGAGGGTTAAGAGCTATATAACCATCATCTCCTCCTCTACCCGGTCTAACGCTAACCCGACGCCGATAAACTAGATATTCGAGGCTATAATATTCGGCCTTAAGATCTGCTTTACGACGGCGGCTAGCGGCTATATCGACTAGGTAAGCGACCACGTAACGTATAATAAGGCCCGGCTCGATATAGGCTAGCTATCGGGTATACTATACGCTATCCTAGATAAGGCGCGGGAGACGCTCTAGGACCTAGCTATAGTCGCGGCGGCGGGGGAGCTGCCGGAGATCCTATAGCGGCGCCTCGAGGATAACTATAGCGAGGACTACGTCGGCTACTCGTTCCTCGACGATAGCCGTAATACCTAGCTATAGCGTAGGCGGGGCTAGGTTATAAAGAGGGTCCTCGCGGATAGCGAGCTTAGGGCCAGGTAGGTAGCGCCCACGAGGGATAGCTAGGGCCCCTATAGGCAGTCGGCTATTAAGGCCTACACAAGCCTAGCAGAGAGGTTCCGGGAGAAGCTCTAGCTACTAATATATATCCTAGGCGGCGGCCTGGCTAGGTTTACCGAGATCCTCGGTATCCGTATCTAGAATATAGCTAATAGCGGCGTCAGGAATATCCTCGCCTATAACGGTATAATATACTTCGTGACTAGCTACTATAAGAACTTCCGTAACGCCGAGAGCCCTAAGATTATCTACCGCTACCTACCGCGGGAGGTAGGCAAGCTACTAGTCTAGTACCTATAGCTTATCCTACCCTTCTACCAGTAGATCCTCGCTATACGCCTATAGTACGACGAGCCTAGCCCTAGCCCCTTCGTCTAGGGCTATAGTATCGTATATACGTCCGCTACCGCCGCTACCGCCGATAACCCGGGGCTACGGGACCGCCTCTAGACGGCGGATAAGGCCCGGCATATCCTATAGGCTTATAGCCAGCGCCTGCTCGGCACTAGGCTAACGCTGGCGCTATAGAGGTATATCGCTATCGCTATTATAAATAGGTTCCTCTACCACTACTATAGCACGTAGCTAGGGGATGTATTAGCCGATAATAATGATAATAATAACGAGGACGATAGCGGGGATAGCGATAGCCCCTAGGACCTATAGGCGGGGTATAGCACGCGCGTAGCCGGTATACTCTACGGCCGCGAGCTATAGTAGGGTACGGTAGGCATAGCCGCGCGCCGCGACTGGTTTAGGGCCGTAAGCTACTAGTAGTACCGCTTCCTCGGCTTCGGCGAGGCGGATAGCAAGCCCGGTAAGAAGCGTAAGCGCGACCGCTTCGAGGCCTAGCGGGAGGAGGCCCGGTTTATAAGGTTCCGGCAGCTTAGGTAGATAAATATTAGTAAGGCGCTTAGCTACCTCGTAGGGCCCCGGTATAGGCTAGCCGCCGCCTAGGAGAGGGTTATCCAGGCTATCCTAAGCGGCGAGAGCCCTATAGTCTAGGTAGCCGGCATAGGCGCCGGCAAAAGCCTATCGTTTATAGTGCCGGCCTACTACTCCCCGGCCAGCGTAACTATTATCATGGTACCGCTACTAGCGCTTTAGCAGGACCTCTATAAGCGCTATACCTCCGCCGGTATCGAGATATACGTATAGTAGAGCCGCTATAGCTACCGGTCCGCCGCTATAATGCTAGTAACGCCCGAGTCGGCTACGATTAAGGGCTTCCGCGAGTACCTAAACCGCCTATAGGCGCGCTAGGCGCTAGACCAGGTTATCGTCGACGAGTGCTATATTCTACTCGATAATAAGCAGACCTTCCGGCCTAAGCTAGTCGAGCTTGGCCCTACCCTTGCTAAGCTTAGCGTATAGCTTATCTTCCTCACGGCTACCCTCCCGCCGGCGGAGGAGGCGTGCTTCCTATAGATCGCCGGCCTATCCTCTAGGCGGGTATACCTCTATAGGGTACCTACCACGAGGGGTAATATCCGCTACGGCGTCGTATCTATATTAGCGCCTAGGGCAGGTATCTAGGAGTAGGAGGAAGATAACGAGGTTATACGGCTAGTCTAGGAGTAGTCGGGGTTAGGGGAACCGGGCATGGCTAGTAGGGCTATCGTATACGCGCCTAGCACCCTCCGCGTAAAGTACCTAGCCGGGCTACTAGGGTACGATACGTACTATAGTAAGGTCGACTTAGCCGAGGGCCTGGCTAGGCGTCTCGCGAGGTAGAGGGGCAAGCGGGGGCAGGTAATAGTCGCTATAAACGCGCTTAGGCTCGGCGTCGATATACCCGACGTTAGGCTAGTTATCTACGCCGGCATACCCGGCATACTACGAGACTACGTCTAGGAGAGCGGCCGCGCCGGGCGGGATAGCTAGCCGAGCCGCGCTATCGTGGTATATAGCTCCCTCGAGACGGAGGGGGGGTAGGCCAGGGCCTCGGGTAACTAGGTAGTCGCGTTCCTAGCGACCCGTATATACCGGCGCTAGGTACTCGACTAGGCTATAGATAGCTACTTAACCCGCGAGGTCTACCGCGAGGGGGAAGAGGATTATAACCTCTACGAGGCGAGAGCACGCTAGGATAAGCTCGATAAGCCTAACGAGACGCCCATCGACGGGTACTCGACTAAACTAGAACCCGGCTCGGAAGGGGTAGCGGCTAGTAGGGACTACGCTACCCTAACTATCTAGGCCGCGGTAGACGTAGAGGCGAGCCGCTACCGCCGTATAACGAAGCATAGAAAGCTCGAGGAGTTCTAGCGGTACCTCGAGGATTAGTACCGGCTCTATATAGTATGCCGGCTACTACGGGGATAACGCGTAACCTACGATAACGGGTAAGACTACCCGGAGGTAGGTAAGACCGCTAAGATCCCCTACGCCTACGCTATAGCGTATACCCTACGCGGTATATTCGTTAAGCGCCGGCTCGCTAAGTTCTTGGGCTACTTCTACTACGGGCTCCCGTAGAGTATATACGGCCGCTAGGTTACTAAGTATAGGGAGGGCTAGGCCTTTAAGGCGTCGCTAAACGCTAGCTGCTAGTACCCTAAGCTACTCGCTTAGCTATTTAGCGGTATAACTCTAAGGTACCCTAAGTATAAGGATATCGTTGCCGGGTTTATTAAGGAGGAGGGTAGCTATAGGGAGGGAGATAACGGGCTATACGAGTTCCTAGGAGGGAGGATATAGTAGGCGGGTATAGAGACTAATAGGTTATATAAGGTTATGTACCGGCTCTACCGTTTCTTTAAGAATATAGAGGCTTTATAATAAGCTAAAATAGCCGGCGGTTAGTAACTCCCTCGCTAAGGTATATCCGTATACTAGAGAGTAAGATCTAGGCGATCTAGCTAGAGATAGGCGGTTATATACCCTAACTATATCTTATTCTAAGATTATTATAAATACTATATCTCCTAGGTTAAGGACCCTGCTAGACTTCCGAGACCTGCTATAGATAGATTAGGAAGGCCGCTACCTAGCTATCTAGTTATTTCCCGATTCGGCTATATACCTAAAGAATTAGATATAAAAGACGCCCTAACTCCTAGGTTAAGGACCTTGCCAGACTTCCGAGACCTGCTACGGATAGATTAGGAAGGCCGCTACCTAGCTATCTAGTTATTTCCCGATTCGGCTATATACCTAAAGAATTAGATATAAAAGACGCCCTAACTCCTAGGTTAAGGACCCTACTAGACTTCCGAGACTTGCTACGGATAGATTAGGAAGGCCGCTACCTAGCTATCTAGTTATTTCCCGATTCGGCTATATACCTAAAGAATTAAACCTAAAAAACCTATAACTTCCCCTAAAACTACCCCTTAGAGAGTAATCCTAACTTTTCTATAGATTATATAGATTATCTATCTATCTTATATATTTATATTACTTAGATCTAATACTTAGGGTTAA
>JAEMHR010000113.1:0-91647 GCA_016490725.1 Amphichorda felina
TTTTCTCCCCCCCCCCCCCCCCCCCTATTTCTTCTTCTTCTTGTCCTATATTTTCACGGCGTTTCAGGATGATGTCTTTATACCATTCTCTATGCTTCCTGAAGGAGGCTGGTAGACGAGGAGATTGCCAGGATCTTGGGGCACGGCTGGAAGGCAAACGGGCAGGTGTACAACTCCGCAAGATACCTTTTATGAAGATACGGCCTTTCGGCATCCTCTCTCCCTCTTCCCCTCTGCCCACTCGTGGCAAACCCAAGAAGAAGAAAAAACAACTCCTAATCGACCTCCTTCCCATAATTCTAGTGGGCGCCTACATGTTACGTATTTGCCGATCAGGACCGGGGCGATCCTCTCACAATGACCTACGGCTCTGGTGGCTGGATCAAGGGGATTTTTTTGCGAGACTAACAAGGATATTATGTCCAACTTCCCAAGATGGAAAGAGGATCGATGCTTGATCGGCACTTGGGGATCGGGGTGGGTGGTGCCGTGCAGGCTTGCCAAGGAGTACATACTACTCCCAGTGTAGTAAGTGCCGAGAATCAACGAGTACTATCCGTGCAAACCATAATGATGTATATTGTGGCGGAATAGAACACGGTTGGTCATTAGAGAGCGCCACGGCTGCCATTCACAGGTTCCGTGAGCAGTGATTGTATCGAGAATATACGCCTTTAATACCTAGGTTGGCGGCCCCTGACGACTCCGTAGGACACTGCCGCTACTCCGTAGATACACAGACCAATACGCTCTACTACTTCTCCGCCGATTCGGCAGCCTTAGCCTTGGACCCCGTGCTCCGCAGCACCCGCCCGCCCTCCGCATCATCAGTCTCGGAGACGGCGCTGGTCTCTTTAGCCAACGGCGACGTTGGGAACTCGGGCGTGACGGAGCGCGACTCGGTGCCGGTCCGCTTGGGCCTCGTCGAGATGGAGGACTGCTTCCTGCGGCGCTTCTCCGACGCATTGGACGCCGACCGGGCCTTGCGAGTCGCGGCGGCGTGCCCGTCCTCGACGCTGACCTCGAGCACGGGCGTCTGGCTGCGCGAGGAGCTCACCGAACCCCGTCGCATGCTGCTGCTGCTGCTGCGGCGCTTGCGCTCCTTGTCGAGGGCCGCCGGGTGGCGGGGGTGCGATGCGTGCGGCTTGTGGTGGTTGTCGTGCTGGGGCGGGCGGATCTGCCGCCAGGGGAGCCACCACAGCCAGCCGTACTGCTGCTTGGCGAGCTTGCGGTTGTGCTCTTTGACCTTTCGCCGCAGGAGGGCCCTGCGCTCGTTCTCCCGCTCCCAGTACTCGCTCCTGTAAAGCTCCCAGTTCTCGCGGAATGTTGGCGAGAAGGGTTTCGCCAGCAGGAGGAGCTTGACATAGTCGCCCCCAGGGGCCAGGTCCTCCTCGTGGCTGCCGCGCTCCTCGTCGTCGTGGGGCAGAATCAGCGTCGGGTGGTTGTTGTCGCCGGTGAGCTGCAGCTCCTTTTCCACCTCGCGCAGGAGGCCCGGCTCGACGTGGCGGTATGAGGAGCTCGCCGTGTGGGAGAAGAGTCCGTAGGTCAAGAAGAAACCAATGGTGGAGAGAGCCTCGGCATACCAGGGGCGGCGCACCAGGACGAGCTTACAGTTGAAGCCGCGCAGGCCCCGGTTGGATATGGCGAACCACCGGCGCGGCCACCTAATGCCACGCTCCCAGATGCCGACGGCCCAGATCAGGATAGCAGTGATAATGCCGCCCATGAAGCAGACCTTTTGGGCGCCCTCAACGGCCCAGTAGATGGAGCCGCCGACACCGCGGCCGTCCTCGCGGGGTGCGAAGAATAACTGGTAGCCAAAGAAGGCAATCCAGAGGGTAAGGATGGTAAGGAAGAAGGTATGATGGCGGCGGCGGGCGCGCAGCTCGAGGAATTGGGCGCGCAAAGAGGCCTCGAGGATGAGGAGGTTGAGGTAGACCATGGAGGGAGAGTTGGGCGCATTGTTTGTCGGGTCCCCGGCCTTGCTGGGGGCCGGGAGAATGGGCGTCGTTCCGGCGGCATTCTTGACATCTTGGGCTGGGGATGTCGCAGCGCCCTTGACGATGGAATCGATGTCGTCGGCCATGGTGATGAGACTCGTGGTAGGAGGCCGAGCGCGGGCTGGAGGCAGCCGATTAAGGGCAGTCGATGGCCATGCAGGAGGATGCCGGGTTTCGTAAAAGTATATGCGCAGTCGAAGGGGAGTTGGATATCGTTCGATGTTTCGTACTTAATACTGCGGTGGGATGAAGCCGGGATCGCCTTTTAGCGACGATGAAGTCGTTGCTTGCGTGTTTGTGGTGGACAGTGAGGGTGGGTGCGAATGCGTTGGGACGTCATTGTGAAGACCTGCAAAGCCCTGGAAGTCGGGCCTGAGCGAGCCCACTGCACGCTGTCAGCAGCATTGGATTCCAGCTGGCACTATTATGGAGGCGCCCAGTGGCGGGCGGGTGGAAGCCTAAATGGCCTGATGAGTGAGCCCTGAGACGCTGAGTGGTCAATAATCATAGCGCCCACATGGTGCCAACGGCATCCGTAGTGGTCGTACAGTGCTGGCGGGTACCTGGGCGGCTCTGGGCAGTGCTGGGCGTTGCTGTTGGGCCGAGGGAAGCCTGCTGTGTTGACAGTTGATAGCCTCCGGTCCATGCTGTATGGATCCCGTCATGAATCCAATTACCGACGCCTATTCGTTCACGAGACCAGTTGAGGTATCCAAAAGCCTCAACATGACAACTGCTTCGACGCATCGATCCCGGCCTCCATCTTGTTTGTTCTCCTCCCCCCCAGCCGTTGCGTATGCACAGCCATCAACGCATCGCCCTCGCACTCGGTCTTCCTGCACGCTACCAAGTACCGCCTGACGCCGTCATAGTACCTTGGGTTACCTTACTAATACCTTAGGCGAGACGGCCCCGGGCAGACTCAAAATCCGTCTCGTTGAGCGTTAACTCCGAACTCCATCCTCCTAGAGGCTTCAGCTGGCGACGCGTTTGCGCCCTACCTCCGAGTCTGTTGAGCACGGGTGCCTGGGGCTTTTTACAAAAGTCGCCGGGCGTCCCGTCTCGCCTCTCCTTCCTTCGGGATGCTCACGCAACAGTCTTCCACCGTTGTCCTGCGCTCGCGCATCTTCCTCGCCTCCTCCATCCTCGCTGCTGGTGGCGTCTACGGCAACAACTCCACTGTCCCCCAACACAAAGCCACCATGTCCACCACCGACGGCAGCGTTCGCGCTTCCGAAGAGTCGAGGCAGCAGAGGCCGCGACAACCTTCCATCTTCTTTCCCCTCGGCTACAAGGAGGCTGCCTACCAATGGGTGAGTCCCAAGTCTTGAACCCGTCCCTCCGTCCATCCATGTCTGGAACCCGCTGACCGCCTCACCAGTGGACCAGTGTCACGCCGCCCATGGCGGAACACAACGTTCTCTCCCTCATGCCCAACCTGAAGGAGGCCCTCGACACGCTTGTGAACCCCTCCGCCGTCGACAAGTCGTACCCCATCGGAACCCGCGTATGGAGGCGCACCATGGTCCAGCTCTCCGGCAAGGACCGCGCCCTCAACGAGGTTTCCGTCGAGCGCGTCGGCGAGCAAGAGGAGGAGACCCTTGTCATGGTCCACGGCTACGGCGCCGGCCTGGGCTTCTTCTACAAGAACTTTGAACCCATCACGCGCGTTCCCGGCCTGAAACTGTACGCCCTCGACATGCTGGGTATGGGCAACTCGACCCGTCCGCCCTTCAAAATTCACGCAAAGACCAAGGAGGAGCAGGTCATCGAGGCTGAAAACTGGTTCATCGACGCTCTCGAGGAGTGGCGCAAGGCCCGCAAGATTGAGCGCTTCACCCTCCTCGGCCACTCTCTAGGCGGTTACCTCGCCGTCTCCTACGCCCTCAAGTACCCCGGCCACCTCAAGAAGCTGATCCTCGCCTCCCCCGTCGGTATACCCAAAGACCCATATGCCGTCAACGCCTCCATGCCCGACCCCGCCGACTCGACGCTCGAGAACGAATTCGCCCAGGACCAGCACGCCGTTAGCGAACCCCACCCATCGCCGCCGCAGGCGCCTGTTGAGGGGTCCGGAGTCAACGTCACGCCGCCCAACATGCCCAAGCGGCCTCTGCCGGGGTGGCTGGTCTGGCTGTGGGACGCCAACATCTCTCCCTTCAGCATCGTACGCATGGCGGGCCCGCTCGGCCCGCGCTTCGTCTCTGGCTGGAGCTCCCGGAGATTCAACCATCTGCCTGAAAACGAGGCGCAAGCCCTCCACGACTACACCTTCTCCATCTTCAGGCAGAAGGGCAGCGGCGAGTACGCCCTGGCCTATATCCTAGCCCCTGGCGCGTACGCCCGGCGACCCGTCATCGACCGCATCCAGAACGTCGGCCGGCAAGTCATCTCCCAGCCCGAAAACGGCAGCGGCCCCACAGTCAAGGAGACGGGCATCCCCATCGTCTTCATGTACGGCGAGAACGACTGGATGGACGTCGCGGGCGGTCTGGCAGCCGAGGAGAAGCTCAAGCAGGCCAAGATTCAGGCGCTCCTCCACGGCACCGACGAGGAGAAGCGCCGGGAGAATGGCAGCGCCAAGGTGGTCGTCATCTCCCGGGCAGGGCACCACCTGTACCTGGACAACCCAGACGAATTCAACGACGTGATACGCAAAGAAATGGAGCAGACAAAAGCAGCTGAGAAGGAAAAGCCACGGGTCTAGTCGTAATCGTCATGACGAGCGACGACGGACGGGCTTGGTGTTTTTTTATGAGACTATTTTTTGCTTTTTTTTTTAAGAAAAACTTGACACTTGTAGCCACGCGACTACAAGAGCGACAAGCATGATGGGCGGCGTTGCAAAGCGACTGTTTCTGGTTTAGATTAGCATACCCTGCCCTCTGAGGGGAGCGGGTTAGAGGAGCAGAGGCATGAGGAGTCGGGCTTCACAAGCATCGACGCTTCTATATACATTGGATATAAAACTCCATATCTTATCATATATCACAATTACATGGTATTCCCTTCCCTGTTAGATAATTGTCAATTCAGCATCTCAAGGCGCTGTTGATAGTGTGAGTACGTCTTCGTGATTCATGTTGTCATCTTGGCCACCATCTGCTCCCAATACATAACCAAGGTGTGGTGGGAAAATACCATGACCAAGACTCGAGTATGTAGCTCATTTGAGACCATGCCGTAATAAATATAGTTTCTTATTCATATATTAGAAACAAAGCATTCATTGCTGATTACAAATATGCCAGGTACAACTCCCAACCCGCCAAAGCAATGCAAAAAGTCTAACGCTCCCCCTTTATGCAACAACAAAACGCCGGTGCGTGATATCAAAACAAAGTCTTGCGTCTCGGCCGTAGTTACAGATTGATGACATCTACCTCAGAGAAGTCGGGCGGGTTCTTGCCATACACCACACGGACCTTGCTGTCTAGCGAGGTTCCCGCGTTGCTAATCCAGATGTTGTTGCTGTATGCCTGCGTCCGGCGGATTTCATCATCGCTGATCCCAAGATCATCCCGAGGGATCCACACGACCGGCCGGCGAGCCCGAAGCGCAGAGTGCTTGAACGCATGGCGGACCAAAAGATCTCTCTCGTCCGGCGTCAGGTCCTCAATGTCGTCGTTTATACCTCCGAACAGTGCATCTCCTATCGCGCGCTGAGCATCGATATCCTTCTGGTGCTGTTTCCGGCGGTACTCGGTCGCAGTCCGGTCAGCAAACGCAATCTTGCGGATCTGGTTCCCGCCATCCTTGGCCCATTCGCCCATCTGTTTGACAGGGTTCTGGAGTTTGAGTTTCTGTCTCCGCTTCCGAAACTCCTCCATCTCAATTTCTTCCTCCTGGCCACCGATCCTGGATGACCTAATTCCAGGTGACAGTGGCGTGTGAGATACCCGTCTATCCTGGCCTGCTTCCTTCTCAAGGTCATCGTCGTCGTCGTCGTCGAGACCAAAGCGGCGGTTCTGGGCCCGCTGAAACGCCTCATCGCGCAGAACGGCCTCATCTTCAACCGTTATCGGCAAATAGCGGAAAAGCGGCGAGAATGATTTGTTCAGCAAGACTTGATAGAGAATTGTGAGGCCCAAGACAACGAGCATGATTATGCCATGCGCGGCGCAGGTATTGACTCCGTCCTTATCTTCCACAATGAAGAATAAGCCTGCCACGCAGAGTTCCATAAAGTAGATTCCCGTGAATGTCTGGTTGAGTGCACGAGGATATAGCACACCGCCGGTGTCGTTGTCGAAGCGAGTGACATAAAGCATGCTGTACCTGTGGGCAACCCACAGGAGGCTGAAGGTGATGATGGCAAAGATCGAGATGAGCGGTGCGATAACAGCATACACTAAGCCAATGCAGGCAAAGTTAGTGTAAACCGGGAAGAAGGAGCCCCAGTTCACAGTGTTGAGCTTAGTGTTGCGGGCCCATTTGCTTCGTGCAGTGCTATCCAGAATGCGAGCTACAATGAACCACACGGCAAGGGTGCCGATCTGCAAGAGCGTACCCGAGCTTGTTGACAGTGCCTGCAGAATCATGTATGTGAAGAAGTAGTTGGCCGCTTTTGGAAGGTTCATTGCCAGTAGGTCCAAGACTTTAGTAACACTGTTGAGCTGAGAGACGTTCTCTACAAGCTTGTCGATACTGGCCGCAAAGAACGATGCAATGGACACGATTAGGAAAACCTGGACAAACAGGAAGAAGAAGTAGAAGATCTGGACAAACTCGGCTTGTTGAGCGCCCGTCTTGGCACCTCTGAAGCTGGCCAGGGCCCCCAGCACTATGGGGACGAGGATGAGCAAGATGGCGAGCATGGCAGCCGGAAGGACACCAGCAACTGCCTTGGCGACAGTTTGAATAGCATCGTTGGCTTTCAAAAACGACAGCCACTCGTTGTTCCGAATGAGCTCGTCAAGCTGGCTGAGTGAGGCGGTAAACGCCACGGGAATAGCCCAAAGGATAACCATGGCGACGACAAAGCTGAATACGAAGCCAGATCGGGCCCACTCTTGCCACCACGGCAGCGCCATGTTCTCCCAGATGACATCGCGGGGCGAGATCTCGACAATGCGTGGCGACATTTGCTTGGGAAGGTGGTGCATCGTACTTTGGCAGGCCATGTGTGCGGCGACTTGGTGTTCAAACTGGATAAATGCTGAGTTCATCACAGGGTAGCGGTCCGGGTGCTTCTGGTCCTCTTCAATCTCCGTATTGAGTCGAGCAAGCTCTTCGCGGCACCAGTAAATGGTGTCAACCTTCTTGTTAACCAGAGGGATGCCAAAGATAGCCTGAATGCCGAAGAGTGGAAGTCGATGTGTCGGGCGGTGCTTGGGCTTCAGGTACTTGGTCCATTCCGCATCGCTGTCGTCGTGATCTTTATACTCAGGGTTGTAGGCCAACTCATACTCCAGAGGCTCTAGTTCTGGACCACACCAGGGGAGGTATTCCTTGAGTTTCTGCCAGACCGACCTGGTATCGCCAGCTTCCTTTCCCATGTAGTCCTCGGCTTCGCTGCCCTGCGGAACGGGAGATGCGTAACCGCCGGCGGGAGGCATCCAGAACTGCCAGAACTTGGGGTCATGCTTGGACATCTGATCCTCGATGTTCGAAAGATTGCGGACAGTGTTTCCGACTGGGCCTAGACCAGCATCGTTGCCCTTGATTGGTTTGGTGGAGCCACTGGAGTCGGATCGCGTTCGCATGGCCTCTGAGCCTAGTATCGGCGAGACATTCGGACCTGTTTCGCCCTCCCCAGGAAGGTAGATTCTTCGGTGCGCAGGGTCCTTAAATGAGGACTCATTAGGGCTAGCTGCACTAAGTCCAACAAACCCATTAGTGGTCTCAAGCTGATTGTCTACTCCCTGTCCAGCCTTGTTGACTACCCCCTTGAGACCGTGGCCAACCTTTGATAAGGGGTCTCCGAAAAGAGGCACTCTAAACCCTCGGGAACTTTGTCCTGTGTCGGGACGAGACTCCTGGTCAGGGTCATCAAGATGAGGGGTGTCGTGCTTATCCCCAACGTTCATTCCTTCGCCGCTATTGGCCATCTGAATCGCTCTGGCATCGCGTTCGGCATTCTGAGCGGCATCCCGAGCTGCTCTCTCCTCCTTGGTCATGCGCTTTGAGTCCTTCTTTTCCTGTGCCCTCTTGCGCTTCATCTGAACCTTCTTGGCCGCCTTGATCAAATCTGTCTCGGCCTGCTCCAGCCTCTTGTGGACACTGTCCCGGAGGGAAATCTTGTCCAGCAACACGGAAAGGTCGCGGTTTAGCCAGATATTCCTCACTCCTCCGGGGAAGACATCAAATAGACCACGCAGAGCCTCCTCGCTGAGCCATTTTTCGGGAATGGAATTAACAAGAACGGTGGTAGCCGAGGCTCGAAGACGGTGCTCGGCGCTGGTAAGGTAGTCCTGGCGCACTTTGATGTATACCCTCATCTCGAAGAAGACGACGGTACAGACCCAGATAACGACAAGAATGGCCATCAGGAGGTGTCCACCGTATCGGCCAGTGTGGGTATCCTTGACATTGCCCCAGGCCAGGGTGTCGAGACCAGTTACCTGGCCGGTGGTGTTTCGCGACGGATCATCCTCGTTGACGTTGATATCCTTTCCCCGCCCATCGATATAGTTGAGAGGGATCAATACCGGCATTACCACGAAGCATATGGGGATAAATATGACCAAGAGAGCCTTGAGGTAACGTAGGAAGAAGTAAGCATCGAGGCCACATTTGTTGATGATTTCGCGATCGCTAAACTTGAACAGCGTCTTCATTAAGGGAAAGAAGGATGACGGAGGTGGTTCTGTTCGTTCGCGCTCGGGTACAAGGTATGTTTTGGGCTTGCTGGAGGAGGAAACTTAGTAACACCCTCAACTAGCACTAGGGGAAAGGGGGCCTTACAAGATGCGCGCAAGCTTGTTCCGAAGCAACATGAACAAAGTGGCTTGGATGGCGAAGATGATGATGGCGACGACAAAGGCAGTGAGGAAGCTCACAATGCCAATTCCCTGTTCTTCTTGGGCAGCGCCGGGAGTGGACTCTGCCCTAGTGTAGAGGCGTCTAGCATCAAGCCAGACAGGAGTTCCCCATGATGCTTCGCGGGACACCAGCGCAGGGCCGCCGCCGCTGTCTGAAAGCTCCATGGGAAGTATCGCCCCTATGGGGGGAAGGCGGCCGCTATGCCAAATCGCAGAGGCAACGGTGCGGGAAGTTGGTGTGTTCCAGATATTCTCGAATATCAATGGCTAGGAAAACTGATCGTGCGCGGACGCTACAGCATAGCCATACTCAAATTCGTTTAGAGTTTAGTGCGTCGGGTAAGTATACAAGTAGCCGTGCTGGTATAATCATAAGGGCCAAAGGAAGATAAAAAGAATAAAGAGGCAGAAGAATGCACAGTAGCACCAGGCGAGAAATAAAGAGGGGAAGAATTGGCCCTCTTCCCGTCGGACTGGCACGAAGAATGGACGTGCACCTGGGGCGGTTTGACGTCGTCGAGATGGTCCGTGGAAAGAGGGCAGTGATTGGCAGTCGCAGTGGCGGCCTCACTTGCGTCAACTACCCATCTTGGAATTTTTGGAAACGCCTTGGTGACCTTGGCACCCCCCAAAGGCCCAAAGGGCTCGTCGGCAACAGTGACATCAGCGGCTTCATTGGCTGCCAATGCCCAGTTGCCCACTGCGCGTCTCGCTCACGTTGCTAGGAGGCATCTGCTCCCCAGTCCAGTCGTGCCATGTGGGTAATACTGTAATAGTACGGAGCAATACTCGCAAGGACCCCGTTGTTATCTGCACCAGGCCCCTTGCACACAGAGAACAAAGCGAATCTGATGAGTCTAGTCCACCAAGCGGTCTGTGATTCACGGTCCGACCTTTTTGGCGCCCATCGCCCCCCATTCCACTCCCCCAAGCGCCTTGCAAGTTGCAACAGCCTCAGCGCCTTTATTTCGTTTCATCTTTGTTCCCCCAGCATTATGTATGGAGTGGGCAGAAAAAAGATGCAATGTGCTGCGCACAATATTACTCGTACGCTTCATCCCACCCCCAGCAACAATGCGGAGCAGGTGCCCCTTAGTGAAGAAACCGAAATGGTGCGGAGCCGCCAAGACACACTGACAACACTCGTAACCGTGTTGAGGTTGGCCTTGTCGGCGGCACAAAATCGATGATGCAGTTGTGCAGCAGTCATGTGTACAACAGCACAAGAATTAGAGACACACCTACGTATCCGCCTGGCACGATGAGGTCAAACAGCGGGTCGCTGTTGATGGTCGCGCTGATATTGGCTCCTGAACCCGTCCCCAACACATCGCACAGCTTGAGGATGGACAAACGCCCTCATAGCGTCGGAGCACCATAGCGTCGGTGATATGGTACCGAGAGACTACCGGTGAGGAACCACGTACGTACGGAGTACGAGTATGGAGTGCGAAGTACGCCAGAGGTAAATTCGCCCTCTCATTTCATCTACCTGGCCCCAAAACGAACAAGTCTATGTTATGCGTACTCTGTACATGGTAACCAATTGCATGATGGCATGGGTCAAAGTACTCGGAGAGTGACATGATCCTCCATTTGGCAAACTTCCAATTCTGGTACAACCACCGCAGGGAGTGTGCTGACCATCTACTACCTACCTGTAGGTACTAAGTAGCACTATGTGATGTGATACCTAGTTTCAATATCATCGTTTAAAGTTCTAAAGCCCCACTCATAATAGTACCTAAGTAATGAGAGTTGGGTATTTTTTTAGATATCTCTTACTATGCACGTATACCTGAACACCGAGTTGTCTCCCGATTTAGCTGAAAGTGGTTTTGGTAGGTGGGATAGGAGCATCATCAACAGAACGAAGGCGACACTGGAGAGAGTACTTATTTCGTCCACAAAACTTCAATCCTGCTACGTAATGTATGCCACTGCCCATGTAGTAGTATTAACACACGTAGTTTATCCTAATCGTAAAATAAAGTCTTAACAACCTTATTCTCCAACACCAAAACACAAGTAGAGGGTGGTTTTAGGGTAGCTCGGTGGTTCCATGTTGCACCCTCTTGGCTGAGAATCGCCTTGCATTCACCCGTTATCCGTTTCCCAGGACTGGTGAGTTTGAAAATAGTTGCATTGAATATCATGGGCACAAAAACAAAAACAAATAATTATTATAGTTGCGGTCGTATATGATCTCATGGCTATGCGATAGCTGTCGTCTTCCCAAGCGTCCCTAATTCCCTAAACGCCTGATAAAACAAGATTCCTCCTACGTTGCTTCGATCTCCCTCTCAATGGCCACAGTTATAGCTCCAGTGTATTGCTCAGTGGTCCCCCCCCTTTCTTTTTTTTTAGATCAACAAGAGATCGAGGCAGCAGCAACAGGCCAGGGCAGCCAGTAGCCCCTCTAGAAACCCTCGTCTTACCCGCTCCTGCTGCGGGGGATAACCGCCCGGCTGGGGATACGGAGCTTGGCCATATGGGCCGTAGGGGCCAGGGCCTTGTTGTTGATACGGAACCTGCCCGGCTGGCTGTGACCCGTATGGCGGTTGACCGTAATACTCCGGTTGTGGCGACCCTTGGTAGTTAGGTTGCTGGTAAGGACCTGGGCCAGTCTGATAATATTCCTCCCGTGACCCTTGGGGAGGCGGATTGCTCTGGGGAGGCGGACTCGAGACGTTACCAACGTTGGGAGCCGGGTCCTCGTAAGGGGGCGGCTTGCCGCCTTTCTTGCTTTTGCCAAACATCACCGTATTGTTGCTAGCCGTACTAGCGTTAAGCAATGTTCCTGTGATGACTTGGTGTGGGTTGTAACCTGGTAAAGTAGAGGATCTCTGATGGAAAGGGTAAGGATAAGATCTGGACAAATATGAACTAGGAGTCGTAGGACAACGAGATGGATTTCGATACTTGGGTGCAGCAACTTGAGTTTTTTTTTGTTACGATTTCGGATGTCCGAAGTCTATTAAGGCCAACAATCTAGGTCCTCTCTGTATCCGCAGGCGATTACGTGTAGTACTCGCGCCACTGGGGCTGAGCCTTTGTACAAGAAGATTCGCTGCGAAAGAGAGTTTGGAGGACAGGCGAACATCTAACCTTATTAGTTGTTGGGTGGGTTCCAACTCTGCCGCAACGAGAAAGAGCATGCTTTCAAGTTGCACTCGGTATTTGGCTGCTTCGAGGCTGGAGAGAAATCTCATTCTGGGACATGCACCACAGTTGGTCATGGGCATCAGTGTGACGCAACTTCCGTCAAGGAAAGTGGTGATAGTTGGAACTTGAGTGATTCGGCCCAGTACGGAGTTTGGAAGAAGATACCTGAAAGACAAGCTACTGCACGTGATCGCAAACGAGGCCAAAAGCCACACAGCCACAGGTGGCCACGCTGTGTGGCTGGTCACCGCCCCACCATTATCACCGCACCACGAAAAAGTGATAAATTCAAACATCGTCAATAAACCCCACGATCGAACGTCGCAGCGCCTATCAAGCCGGCATCGGACACGTCTCTCTCGCCATCTATCGAGCTTGAACACAGAGACCGAGGTCTCCAGACTTTCATCATGGCTGCTGCCGTAGCGAACAAGCCCAAGTGAGTACCGCATGCGACTCGAGGCGAATTCCACTCCCTGGGAGAGCCCTGTTGACTGACCCCACTATCATCAAAAGGCACGACTGGGCCGACGACGACGACATCGAAGACGCCGCCGCCGAGTTGCCTCCTCCCCAGACCATCTCCAACAAGGACGGCACCAAGACCATCATCTCTTTCCGCATCAACGAAGACGGCAACAAGGTCAAGACGACCCGCCGCGTGCGCTACATCACCCACAAGGAGACGGTGAACCCCCGTGTCGCCGACCGCAAGACATGGGGCAAGTTCGGCCAGAGCGCTAAGGACCCCGCGGGCCCTGCCCCCGACACGACCTCGGTCGGCGAGAACATCATCTTCCGCCCCAGCATCAACTGGCGCAAGGACGCCAAGGAGGAGAACACGGAGCAGGAGCAGCTCAAGGACAAGCTCAAGGACAAGAAGGTCAAGTGCCGTATCTGCAGCGGCGAGCATTTCACGGCCCGCTGTCCCTACAAGGACACCATGGCCCCCGTCGGCGCCGAGGGCGCCGGCGACCCGGCCGCTGGCATGGGAGACGACCTGTCGGCGGCGGGCGGCGCCCCTGGAGGTGCGGCGGGCAAGAAGGGCTCATACGTTCCCCCGGCCCTGCGTGGAGACCGCCCGGCCGGCGAGCGCATGGCCGGATCCAAGTTCAGCGACCGCGACGACCTCGCTACGCTGCGTGTCACCAACGTGAGTATCCCCACGCCCTGCCCGGGCGCGGCGGCGGCGGCGGCGGCAGCCGGATGGACGATGCTGACTGTTGTGACTTCCAGGTTTCCGAGATGGCAGAGGAGGGCGAGCTGCGCGATATGTTCGAGCGGTTCGGCCGCGTCACCAGGGTGTTCCTGGCCAAGGACAGGGAAACGGGTATGGCCAAGGGCTTCGCGTTCATCAGCTTCGCGGACCGTGGCGACGCCGTCAAGGCGTGCAACAAGATGGACGGGTTCGGTTTCAAGCATCTCATTCTCAGGGTGGAGTTTGCCAAAAAGGCCCAGTAAATTGTTTGATTCTTCTCGTGGGATATCTAGGGATATGGGTAACGAAATGCATATGCTGTTGTTTGGACTTGCACCCACGTGCCGGTCCTTGCGTCAACCAACTTTGACTCTCGTCCAGGGGTTTAAGCGCTCTCCTCGCGAAGGCTTGCGATGTGATATGTTTATGATTTATCTGATTATTATTTCTACTACCAGTGAAACATCCGACTGAAGATACTCGACCGCTACAATCAGAGAGACCCATGACTGCCCGCTGTTAACCAGAACATATTCTTTTTAATAAGCAGTCCTAAAGCGCCGCTCTTGACACATAGCATCGTCGAGTCGTAAAGAGATATGGAAGGAAAGTCCGGATGGAATAAAAGAGCGGAGTTGGCGATTAGAGGCGTTTAGGAAACCGTTGCAGGCCGGCTGCAATGCAACAGTATAGAAATGCAAGACAGGATGAACGAGTGTGTGGTTCGGCCCAGCCCCTGATAACAGTTTCGAGCAAGTTAATGTTCAGCAAAGGCCGCCAGGAGGCTATTCAAGAGCTGCCTTTGGATTCCGTGGTTTCGGTCGTCTGGTCGGCGTCGGCTTCTCCGGACTGCCTGGCAAGCCTCTCCTCGAGCTTCTTCTTCGCAGCAGAAGCCCTCGCCTTGCGGTGCTCGTCCCGCTTCTGGCCCAGGATGTAGGGGACGGACTTGACGGCCCCGAACATGAGCCTGAACCCCATCTTGAGGTGGCCAGCTGACTCTCTGAAGTGGCGGCGGGCATCTTCAAAGTCCCTTCGCGCAGCGGTGGCCCGCTTCTTGGCGCGGTATAAGTGCTCCGCCCGCTGGGCCTTCTGATAATGCTGACGGGCCTCCCGGCGATTGGTCACGAGAAGATTCTCTGTTCCCGAGGTGCCGGGACGAGGCTTTTCTTCTACCGCTGCTGGTGCTGGAGACGAAGGGTCGGAGTCTTTGGCTTTGGCTTCGCGGGCCATGCTGAACAGGGACATGAATGGAAACGGTATAAAGAGTGACTGAAGTTGGTTTGCGAAGGGTATTACTATTAATGAGCGACTGGCAGAGGTATCGTAGAGCAGTTAACCTGGGCGAATGCTGCCATCGGCATGGAGTACTCAGCTACACTTATAACTTCCTCTTGACAGGCGTAGCCGATTTCTGTCATTTTGACATCTATGCTCATGATGCAATGACACCTGCCAGGGGTTGGCATTGACAAGCGGTGATTGACATCTTTATGCCTGGTGTCTCGGGGGCCGAGCATGAATCTACGTAATCAAACAAGCGTTGACCTCTGGCTTCTGGAGTATTACTGGTAAAATAAGAATTCAGAGTTTCCGAGAGAAGGCATCTGGACTCGTCGAGTCTCGTCGAGCCCCGATGACGGGCCTTCCCTCTGGCTGCCTTATTAGCTGCCCTGATCCAACAGGTAACAGGTTGGCGAGGGACCAGCGCACAGACTGCCCCCACTGTTAGGGAGAGGCAAGTTTGGACTGTCAGAGGCCTGAGCGTCTGGAATCTGGATGACGCGCTAGGGCACTGGTGCAGATTCCCCCGCTCCCAGGTTGCAGGGACGTGGGCAGAGGTGGGGCGGCGTTGAGGACGAAGCTCAATCAGGACCGCCGCTTGCCTGGTCATCGGAGGTTGGAGCACCAACAAGCAGGCGCCCGGGTCTTGATGCGTTGCCAATCTGCAGAGTGCATGAGAAGGTCGGTGGCAGAAGCGACCATGTGCCGTGCCCCCCCTGAGGAATGTGGCACACGCACACACACGCGACACTTGAAAAGATGGTAAAACAAGGAACGGGTGGTGAGGATCGCGGGTGGTTTGGTGGTTGGCGGCTACGTACGGGAGACACTGAGAGGCCAATTGCTGGGGCTGGATTCCATATGGCGATGATCCCCAGGAGTGGAAGCCCTCCGTCTCTGGCTTGGCCCTTGTAGAAGGGAAAGAGCCTGGAAGCTCGCGGAATCCACTTGCAAAAATATTGTTGGGGAGAATGGATGCGAATACGGTGAGAATTACCTGTTCCTGTATCGTAGCCTCTTTCACGTGCCAGAAAGAAGGTCATGGAAGGCACTTGTCATTGGCAGACTGGCAGGTTTGGCACTGTAGGGATGAGGCAATGAGCGGGACGCGCTACAACCCCCCACCATTGAATTTGACCGCATTCAGACTCGACACTTCAAAACACCACTTACGGGTGCCCATCCAGCAAATAACAGCGCATCAACTGCCCTCAGGCTGCAGACGCGGATTCAACACCGGTCTGGCCTGCTGTTCTACTAACCCGCCAACCCGCCAATCCGCCAATCTGGCCATCTCGCCCACAGTCTCCACCCCTATCGCTTGGCCATTCAGTGCCCGACTGTCCGAGCCCTCAGAGCCCCCAAGAGGCCCTCCATTGTCCTCAGAGCCCTTGTCCGGGCCGAGCGGAGAACCCTCCAGGCTCCCTGCTGTCGCCCACCAAAGCCGGTGTGCAGCTCGATCTGATCTTTCCTCAAAAGTCAAAACTCCCGTATTACAAAAGGTGGAGGACCGACGGATTGGACCATCCCGGCCAAAAAACCACCGATTCGTCTGTTCACGCCTCTAAATCTCTCATCCCAGGGCCCGTCTCATTCATCTGGGCGCCCTTTCTTTCTCTGGAAGGAGAAAGCCCACACCCTGTTCAACACCTAGGCCTCTTATGTGTGTCTCTCGTCCAAGAGTCTGAGGATCCCAAGATGAGTACCGCCGCTGCGCCAGACGCCTCGGAGGCTGCTGAGCTGCGGCAGAGGGCGCCTCACGGAGCGCCTCGCGGGGCCAGCACGGAGGAGCGCCGTGATCCCGGCGTTGCCGAGTCGGCTACTGACACCGAAGACGAGCCTTCGACACATGACAAGGGCAAGAAGACCTTTGGTCGCACTCCAGACGGCACAGGTAAGCTAGCTTCGGGCCCTTCCACATGGTGCCAAGTCCAGGGGTCTCAGACATGCTGATGCTCACATACCACCTCGTAGTCTTCATCGTCCCCGCCACCCATGACATGGTATCGCAGCTCCTGGATCCCCGGCAGTCCAAAAACCTCTCCGATGTTCTGGTCCTGGCCATCCTGGGCCTGCACATCCTCGCCGCCTACTTTTTGCCGGCGTCCCTGAAGCGACCCGTTTTTGCCCTCATCTTCCTCTTCTGGAGAGCTTCTTACAACGTCGGCATCGGCGTCCTTCTGCACATCCAGTCTCACCACCGCCGCTTGATCACCTGGGCCCGCCGCTGGAAGCTCTTTGAGCCTCCCGAGACCGGGCGGAATCCCAGGCCATGGCTCTACAAGCTGCTCAAGAGCGAGCTGGAGGCCAAGATTGAGGAGGACTATGAATTTGAAAAGGCGCCCATCGAGTACAACACGTGGCTCGTCTTCCGCAGGGTCGTCGACCTGATCCTCATGTGCGACTTTGTCTCCTACTGCCTCTTTGCCATTGTCTGCGGCCACACTCCCGAGGGCGAGAATGCCCTCGTTGGCATCGGCCGGTGGACGCTTGGCATCGCTCTCATCGGCTTCAACCTGTGGGTGAAACTTGATGCGCATCGCGTGGTCAAGGATTTTGCCTGGTACTGGGGTGACTTCTTCTACCTCATCGACCAGGACCTGACGTTTGATGGCGTATTTGAGATGGCGCCGCATCCCATGTACAGCATTGGCTATGCCGGCTACTATGGCATCTCCATGATGGCTGCTAGCTACGAGGTGCTCTTCATCTCTATCGTCGCCCACCTCGCGCAGTTTGCCTTCCTCGTGACAGTCGAGAATCCTCACATTGAGAAGATCTACAATCCTCCTCCCCCGCGCAAGACGAGCATATCCGGGGGCCAGAGTGAAACCTCCCTGATGCTAGACGTGCCCCTCGACCAGACGTCCCCCGCCCCCTCGCAGATGGAGTCCCCCGACCCGGTGCATAACATGGTTGGCCTGAGCAACATTGACTTGTTCAGGGTTCCTGACGCGACCGTTATCCTCCTGCCGTTGTATGTAGCTGCACTGACCCTTGCCACCCCCACGACCCCCTTCTGGCAGGGCGTCTTTGTGATCCACGCGCTGGCCTGGCGGGTCTGGTACCACCTGGGCCTCGGCATCATCCTCGATAAGCAGTCCAAGACCAAGATGTGGACGCGCCACTTCCTCAAGTTCGGCGAGAGCGCGGGCGAGGCGTGGCGCCAGTGGAAGGGCCTTCATCACATCAGCATGATCATGGCCAACACGTCCTTCTTTGCCGCGTGCTGGAAGATGTACCACCTGCCCGGAGACTGGTCCTACGGACTCGTCCTGCTCAAGCACGTCCTCGGCGCGAGCCTCGTGGCCCTGCAGCTGTGGACGGCATTCAGTGTCTACGACTCGCTGGGCGAGTTTGGCTGGTTCTGCGGTGACTTCTTCTTTGACCAGCAGGCCAAGCTCACGTACACTTCCATCTACCGATTCGTGAACAACCCCGAGAGGGTGTTTGGCATCGCCGGAACCTGGGGTGCCGCTCTCATCACGTGGAGCAGACCCATCTTCCTCTTGGCTCTGATAACGCAACTCCTCAGCCTCTATTTCATTGCCTACGTCGAGCGGCCTCACATGCAGAAGATCTACGGCAGGTCTCTCCGGAGAGAGGCCGGCCTCACCAAGTTCATCAAGAAGTCGCTTCCGGTCCCCGTAAAGACGTGGCAGGAGAGCGTCGACAAGGTCATCGACGAGACGACGCACTTTGTCGAGGAGTTCCTGGACACGGCGCGGCCCAAGTTCGCATCGGGCATGAAGACGATTGTCCGGGACACGACCGCCCTCTTCAACGTGGCCCCCGCCCGCCTGACCATCACCAGAATCTCCCCGGACCTGGCGGGGCTCAACCCGAAGCACTACGCACTCTCCGTGGACGGCACAGCCGCCGTCCAGTCCACCTCCCAGGAGCGGGCCACCGGAAAGGAGAGCCTGACCGCTAGGTTCCCTAAGGATGTCAAGACGAGGGTCTACGAGTACGGAGCGCCACTCAAGGTGACCTGGCGAGCGCCTGTCAACCACAGCAAGAAGGACTGGATCGGCCTGTACATGGTGACGGACAACCGCTCCAGGGAAGTGACCGAGGTATCCTCCCTGGGACGTTGGGCGCCCACGAACCCCGGCACCTACGATGCCCTGACCGCCGACAAGAGCATCGTCGTCCAGGAGCACCGCGTGCCCGCCAACGACGGCTCTGATCTGGACATGGTCGAGGGAGAGGTCATCTTCCAGGGGGACAAGCTGTGGTGGACTCAAGGCGTTTACGAGTTCCGGTACCACCACGACGGCAAGCACACCGTCATGAGCGTCTCGGAGCCTTTTGAGATCCGCATCGGCAAGTTCTCCGACCAGGACATCGACGTCGAGGAGGCGGGGATGTACGAGAAGGCCATCGAGCAGGCCACCCTGCCCGTCGTCCAGAACTGCCTGGACCGCGACCCGGACATTGCGCCTGACACGATCGACCAGCCGTTTGGCGGCCACGTCGAGCGCGAGAACAAGTACTCGAAGCGCATCGTCTATGCGATCCGGGAGATGTTTGGCATCGAGTTCGCACCGGCCGTGGTGCTTGCCGACGGCAACGTGAAGAAGCTGGCATGGAGAATCTACAACGCGAAGCAAGTCTTGGTAAGTGCTTCTTGGCATACCAATAATAGCACCTAGTACTGCTATATTAGCACTGTGATACTGACTGGGTTCTTCCAGGCACCTTATAGCATGTCCCCTTCCAAGGGAACCACCACTCCGGCGAGGTAGACTGGATAGAGGTTTGGCGACCCCTGGATGGGCTTGCAAATATACTTCTACAACGAGGAAAAGACAGACATATCTTGGTCTATTCGACGAACTCGATAGTCCTGAAACCGGACCACATTGCGCCTAATCCTGGATTGGCGTTTAGCTGTAGTCCCATGTACTGCACTTAAGACCAAACAAGCGAAAGACCGGGACGGCAGGATCTTGCCGCCACGCCGTTCCAAGGCATCTGATTGACGAGGGAGCACGCTTGGGGTCGTAGGTTCTGCCATGATGGGCAACAATGATGAACATGTAGTACACGAAAACTGGCAGAGGAAGCATGAGTAGGTAGGATAAGTAGGTAGCGTGAGATACCAAATCGGACCGAGTTCGAGCCATGTCTATTCCCACACCCATAACATTGCCTGGGTGCGCTGAAGCTGAGGGCGACTGTGACCCCCACCGTCGTCGGGTCCCTGTAAGATGCCCACAATGGGTTCAACTCGTAAGCCCGGGGGCTGCGGACTGCGGGGAGGGCTTGGATCATGGTGGCGGCTACATAGGTAGTTGACGATGGCTGTACGGCGGAGGCCCCCCGAAGGCCATGTTGGGGGTTTCGGTGGGTGCTGACAGCGTTTACGAAGTGAGGCGCTGAGCGCAGGACGAGGGCTGCTGAATGCAGAAAAGCGGCCGAGTTAGGCGAATCTGACAGGACCGGCTTGCTGGGTTGCCGGTCGTCGGGTGAGCGAAACAACGAGGAGGGGCCCCCATACATACTAGTACGAGTATATACATAAGCATGGAGAAACCGTGGGGCGTAAGCCAGCCGTGCGGAGTTCTGCGGGATCCCCAACATGGGGAAGCATGGAAGCATGCTTCGGTGCAGAACGATGCTGACCATGCAGACGAGGCAGGGCCTGGATCTCTCCGCACTATCCTCGAAGATCCTCTTAGTGCTGGGCTGATGGCCCCCAGCCTCCAGTGGATTACTAGACTCCTAGTAGTACCGTGATCCTGCGGAGGAGGCGGCCCGCCTTGCAGGCCGCGTGCCCTTCCTAGGCGTCTCGGATGGTGTCGTCCGCGCCATTAACAGATCCTCCTATCTTGGGCAATGTGCCAGGAACCCGCTACCCACGTTTCTAAAAAGGTGCCCAATGGCTCTCGTAGATCGTCAAGTGCCGTTGTGGGGAGTGAGGCAGCCTTGGCGTTCTGATCTTCATATGGAATGGAGCATCGCGGCTCCAAGACACAATTTGGGAGATATAAACCTACATGTCAGGTTTGACCCTCCCGTCACCGCCATGCTCGACGAGTTGCTGCCCATCAACACACTATTACTTCTCCTCCTCCTCGGAGGCCAGGGGCCGGCGACGTATCTCTACATCCCCCCCTAAGGCGGAGGAGTCACCACCCTGACTGAACCTCTCCAAGGGCTACAACGGCATCTCTCTCACGGCCATCGCCTCCGACGACTAGTGCCACAGCAGCCCCTCGTGGCTCTAGCTAACCGACGGCCGCGTCTTATACTGTATCGATTAAGGCTTTGCGACCTGGCCTGATGGCGCTTCTCCCCGTACACTACCGATGGCGATGGCTCCATCGAGCTTCTGGACGCCGAGATCACAAACAACGCCGGAGTGAGCACCGTATTCTGCGGCAGGGACATCAAGGCTGCCGCCCTGGCCTACCAGAAGCTTGGCTCTTCTGGAAACAGACGGGTATGGCAGCAGGACAGGAATCCACCATGTAGTGGCGGATCGATCCTGCTTCTCTCTTGCTTCTCGCCAAGGAGACCTTTAAGCTCGACGAGCCCGGCGCCAGGACCGAGAGAGGCAGGAGGCTCCTCACCCTCACCAGGCCATCACCGACCCCACAGGCAAGCTCATTCGTTCCCGACCTGGGCACCGACCTTGTCCGCGTCTGGGCCATTTCGAACTGTCTTTCACCACCCCTCGAGTCCCTCATTACCGCAGCTGTCAGTGGCCCCGTCACGCCACCTTTGACATTCACGGCGACACAGCGACACGGCGCACTTCTATCTCATGATCGAACTGGCCAATGCCCTCCTCAGCTATACTGTCACCTACAGCGGGGACACCATCAGCTTTGAGAAGTTCTACAAGAGTGGTACTCACAGCAAAGGCATTGAGGTTCCCGCCGACTCCGACGCCGCCGAAACCCGGGTCTCTGTAAAGCCCCCTTCTCCTTAGCATCCGAATAAATACTCATAGGTAACCCCCATCAGAAGTTTCTCACTGTCTCGTCGTCAACAGCACCGCCATCGTCTCGACACTGTCATCAGCCTCTCCAACTGCGTCACGGGTGATCTGACGACGCTGTGGGAGGTGCCTGCTGGCGTTCGCTTACCGCTCCAGTCCTCGGACAGCAAGGCTGGCAGCCCGGTGTATGACTGGCAGAAGGACGGCTGCGTCGTTCATATTGAGCGTCACCCCGAGTCGGGCCAGCTGGGTAACTTTGTCGTGGCCACCCCCCGTCGAGGGCGAGGTTACGCCCGTCATTTTCAATGAGATCTAAAGACAATAAGGGCAGAGTTATAGATAAAAGTACAGGAGAATCCATGGACCATCGATAGAGAATGATCAAGCATAAAATCGCGAGCTACTCAGTGGTCAATACCCCTTTCTCCCAGGCAAAGTACTAGTAGTTCTTGTCATGGCACTCCCAAGACAGGTATAGTTAGTTCAGGCTCAGACTTCCAGGAAATGGAGAAGCATATACTTCTAGGGACAATGCCGTGTTGGCAAGCTCCAACGCATTGCTTTCCTACCCGGAACTCGGGGGCTCTGATTGCATCTCTCGGGGTCGAGACTGTTTCGTTGGCTTTTCATGCCTAGACGTGGCAAAAGGCCAGGCTGACTACGTCAGTAATGCTCGGCGAATCCCTAATTTAGAAGAAGCACTTGTATGACGGGAACTGCGTACGATTGTTGTTAGAGCCTTTGGGCAAATGCCTCGACCAGCGAACTCTGGCCCCCAAGACGTTCCATGACTAGCGCATGCAAATGCTCTGCAATAGAAGGCGTTTCCCAAGCGTGACATCAGAGACTCCCTCTACCCAGGAGCCTACCTAGCGGTTGTTGGGTCGATCGTGACCTTTGGAGGCGTTCGCACCGTGGCTGTGTAGTGTGACTATAGAGCCCCTATCATAGGCCCATCCCCCGCTTAGCGGCCACTCAAGGCTCGTAATACTTAGAGTATTCGACGGCAACCCTGTTTTCAATACGCGTCATGGAAGGAGAAAGTGGCCCTAAGAGTTGCAGCTGGTGTGGTAGTTAATATCAGAATTCCCGTGCCTAGCCACCAGCTCGGGCCCGTCCGAACTTTGCCTACCGACAGGGGGCGTTCTCGACCACGAACTTCATATCGACCCGGAGCGCTAACGAAGCCCGAGACAGGTAGTTCGGGAGGTATTGGCTGTATATATGTGTTTGTTGGCAGAGGCACGAGACGAGTCTTTCGGTCAGCTGAGGCTACTTACGACACCTGGCCGTTGGAAGCTTGGCAGCGGCACCATGGTCAGAGGTTGAACAAGCACAAATCCAGCACTTGAAAATATTCTCCCTTGTCTGTCTTACCCGGATCGTATAAAAAAATCCTATAAAAAGGGATCAATCTGACTTCGTGTGGCTACTGAAAAACGGACAGCACAGCATCTCCACATCCCGAGCTTGGGACTGAACACGCTTGTCACTTCTGCGAAGGTACGTCCCTTCTCCGAGTGGTGGCTGGCTTATTGAGGCGATTCCCAATGCATTAGTCTGTGATCTGGCGTATTCAGGCTAATATAGACCCGGCGATGTATTACGCGGGATCTGGGGTCTTGAAGATGCAGTCAGACTAACACATAGCCGGGGTCGCAGAATGGCTTGCAGGAATTTGCTGTATCCGGCTGCTAGAGAGATTAGAAAAGCTCACCATGGGAACAAAACGACTGAATAGGTTATTTGACATGTATATCATTAAGTGAGACGAGAGTACCTTTCTAAAGAGTTAATCTCATGACCAAGGGTGAAAGCTGCCTAGCAAACCAGGACGAGAATGGGATAGCCTTAGCAAGAAAGTGTCCTGCTGTCGACGGTGAGCCACATTGAATCCGCCGCCTTGGAGACTAGCTTTCGAGTTTCGACCCTAACCCACACGGATACGATGGTAATATGGTGAGTAGAAGACCTGTGCTCTCATGGTTGTTATACATACTCAGTTTGTATTAATAAATACCATCCTGTACATACTTGGACGCTGACCACGTTGGACAGGGATGCCGAATCCGCGGCATCGGATACTTGGCGCCACTAGGCAGCCATTGTATAGAGTACAAAGTAACAAAGGCGGGTTAAATGAGGTGCTCTGTACGGAGTACTCCGTATACTAGTACATAGTACCACATAGTATTCGTAGTATGGAGTATCTTGGGACTCGAGGACTCGAGTCTTGTACGGAGTACGGATACTCCTCAACCATTGAAACTGTACCCCAACGTCCGGGGTTCCTTGCCGACTCGAGGTGGCGAAAGCGCCAAATCAGAACCGCTCCCGGAGGAATGGGGTCGCCCTGAGGGGTTTCCAAAGGGGTGCGTCTGTCCGGGGAGTTTGATGCCGTACTAGGCCCGCAAGACCCAACAAGGTGCTGCAGCCATCCTGTTTCGAAAATCGGGGGACGGAGATGAACTGTTGTGAGCGCTGTGCGTGGGGACGGGGCCAGGACCGCAGACGGGGCCAGCAGAAATAAATATTGATAATGCTAGCGCCATTATTGGAGTTTGATTTGTATTTGGAAGAGATCTTTTCAAGTCTGTTGGCCATTCTCAGCCACATTTATTCGGCGCGTTGAGTGTCTGCGGTTGTTTTATCCGGTTCATGGGGGAAACGAGCAAGCCTCGGGTGAAATTAGAGGCGGCTTCATCAGGCCGAACGAGGGTGCCCACAAAACGGTGACACCCGTGCGTCTTGCGTACGTCGCACGATGGCAATGAGTTGACTCTACTAGCTACTACTAGCAGTTTGTCTCTTCCAGAGGCATATCACCCCTGGAGCCTAAGCGCCGCAGATTCAGGTAGCACATATCCATATTCGTGCACACACTGCTGCTTCCTGTCCGCGATGAAATGACCCGGGGATATGAGAACCCGCGACGGAGGGGTTCTTACAGCAAGAGCCGAGCTGCAGGAGTGTTTGTCCGACAGTCTCTGGCTGCAAATGGCCATAAGTCACCGTCCTGGTTCATGTGGTGGCGCTGTCTGCGCAGATCTCAATGGATGAAGGGATCAAAGGTTGGTGGTCTCACAACCCCGGATTTTCAACGAGGCGTCGAGGCGTCGAGGCCCAGTGGCCCACCGACCCATCCGCTCTTGGAAGCGGCGGGATTCCCGCCCAAGGATGGCAAGTGACCGATGAAGGGGCGGATCCTCATGCAAGCTTGGGGTGAAAGGCATGACCGGAGCTAAGGAAGGGGCTTTTCAGAGCCTTCAGAAGGGCCGGTTGCACACCGTCTTTGCTCTGCGCAGTCTGCCACTGACGTTTGTAATTCCGTATTGTTTCTGTGAAGGTATGAGCCAACACCTGCGTTGCGAGGAGCGGACGTTGGAGCGGTTGGCAGTTATGTCGGTCCCGAATCCTGGTCGATGGCCCCAGCGCCACTTGAATACTACTGCCCGGGGGTCAAATGGACAACAGCCGTCACTAGTGTAGCTGAACCCCAGGTGCTCGCAAGGTACGAAGTACGGAGGCTAGTACGTGTATCAGTACGCTAGGCTTGCTGAACAAGCGTATTTGCAACGCAGGGAGTTCCCAATGAGGAACCTGTATGGCAATAGTGCTCTGGTGTTAGGTCCCGTATTACAAGGACCTTCTCTCGTTCAAAGAGTTGTTGGGCCTGGTGTTAATAGAAGAGAACTCGAAATCTGACCGAGGGCTCTCGAATAGGCAGCGTTGAGGTGCGATCTCGGCGGGACGGCCGCATGGGCAATGTGGTCACTATGTGAAGCAGCGAGAGAAGCGAGAGAAGCGAGATTGACTGATGATGATCATTGTTGCCTTGGTCGTGGCTCCTCCGCCGTGGGCGGTGGTGATGACCAAAGCTGATGCCATGGATTGCTGCCAGGGGTCTGGGGGAGGAGGTGGAGGAAGTGGAGGAGGTGGAGGAAGAGGTGTGTGGTCAAGGTGGTAAAAGGGTGCAGTGGTGGAGGGCTGACAGTCGCAGAGCTGCATGTGCGAGGCGGCGGGCGGTGTCGGGTTTGGGGTCCAGGGACCGCGTGGCTCCTGCCAATGGAGTTGCTGGACAGCAGCCTGGGCAGGTGTGTTTAGTGGACCGGTAGGTTAGTGGACCGGTACGGCGAGACCAGAGGGGACCCTTCTAAAGTTCTAACGGCTGCCATCAGTGGGCAGCGGGCAGCGGGCAGCGGGCAGTGGCCAGTGGCCAGTGGGGAGTAGTAGGCACTTTGGCACTCTCTCCACCCCAGCCCACACCTCCGTCAGTCCCATCCGGGGTCGGGGCTTCCAAGGCTGCCCAGGCTTGCCAGGTGCTCCTGCCACCGTCTGCGGCGCTACGCCTTCTGTGCAGTCGGCTGGCAGCCCTGGCAGTCAGGTCAGTGGCACTGTGCCTCTCTGTGGCCTCAGGTTCTCCGGGGCCCCACTCATGCCCGTGGGCCGTGCCTGCCCTCCACTCTGATCCTCCAGACCTCCACCTCATCAATCGCAACGACGCCCGCACCTGGTTTGCCGCTCATCCCCTGCCAGGTGCTCGCCGAGTGTGGCTCTCAAGAAGGACCCCCTCTGTCCAACTCGGCGATTTTCCGTCTCGTCACTCAACCCTCCCACCGGGCACACCAGAAAACCCTCCAGACGACCCTCCAGCGGCCCTCTAGCGACCCTCTAACGACCCTTCCTCTCACTCGTCTTGAGCTGCTGGCCGTTGATCATTGACCCGTTGCCGCCTCCTCGCTTTTCACCACCACCCTCTTGCGCGTGTTGCCTCCTAGCTTCTTCCAAAGATACGCGACCTCGACCCGACCACCGCCCTGTACCCGTCATGTCGCCTGTTTAACTCAAACTTCCTGCAACTTCTTGCGTCCCCTCACTGCTGGTGGTGCACAAGACTCTCTGAAGACGCCCCCTTTCTCACCGTACAGCTTCGTCATAGGGGACTGATTTGCCTCGGCGCGCCTGGTCTGTCGCATCAGACCTCTGTTTGCCCATCACGTCTTCCACACGCCTTCTTCTGAGAACTCACAGCATGTCCCCGTCGTCGACGGGCGACTCGCCGTCCTCGGCTACGGGTACTACCTCCTCGGGGCGCCACTTCCCCATCCCAAGTCGCGACAACTTCACCATTGAGGTCCCCAATGCTACTCTCACGGCCGTCCCTAATGGCTCCACTCTTGGACTTAAATCTCCTGGTGATCTCAAGCCCCAGCGCGCGCCCAGCTTCACCCGGGAGAGTATCCTCGGTGCTGCCCAGAAAGCTCGGAATGCAGCGCAGGCTTCCGAGAGCGCTGCCAATGGCATGATCCTGACTTCTAGTGACGATGGCTCCAACCCTCTGAAGCGGAGAAATACAGATGCGGGGGTTGACTACCCACGTCGAAGGGCAACTATTGCTGTGCGTGTCTACTCTTTTTTTTTTTTATAAAAAAAAAAGAAAAAGCCAACGCTACTCATTACTGACAATGCTCTCATAGTGTGAAGTTTGCCGGTCGAGAAAGTCGCGATGCGACGGAAACAAGCCCAAATGCAAGCTCTGCACGGAACTGGGCGCCGAGTGTATCTATCGGGAACCCGGCATCAAGCTCGACGCTGGCGACAAACTCATATTGGAACGCCTCAACCGCATAGAGACACTGCTCCAGATGAATATGGGTGGTGCCCAGGCCAACGGCATCAATATCAACTCCGACTCGCCTTCTTTCAGCAATGGCACTCATCTTAGCGGGGAGAATGCGTTGCTAGGCACCTCTGGGAGTGGCCTTGTTTCCGTAATTCCTAACGGCGGGTTCGGCACCTGGACGGCTCAACAGACCACGACCAATATCAACACCATGCCCAAGGTGCACACCAATGCCGCCATGCACTTGCTGCAATGGCCACTTATCCGGGATTTGGTCTCTCGGCCTTACGACCCTCAAATTCTGTTGCAACTGGAGATGGCGCGTGAGCCTCTACACTCCCTCACAAAAACGCCCTGTGTGGATTTGTCCAATACCCAGGCATATATCGAAGCATACTTTGAGCGCGTGAACGTATGGTACGCCTGCGTCAACCCATACGCCTGGAGGAGTCAGTACCGCACTGCTCTCTCCAACGGGTTCCGGGAAGGGCCAGAGAGTTGCATTGTACTGCTCGTTCTGGCCCTGGGCCAAGCCAGCCTTCGCGGCAGCATTTCAAGGATTATGCCCCACGAAGACCCGCCGGGAATGCAATACTTTACAGCTGCCTGGTCTCTTCTCCCCGGAATGATGACAAACAACACTGTTCTGGCCGCACAGTGTCATCTGCTTGCCGCAGCTTATCTGTTCTACCTGGTTCGTCCAATGGAGGCATGGAACCTGCTATGCAGCACAAGTACAAAACTTCAGTTGCTTCTCATGACGCCAAACCGTGTACCGTCCAATCAAAAGGAGCTTGTTGAGAGAATCTACTGGAACGCACTGCTCTTCGAGAGTGACCTTCTCGCAGAGCTGGACCTCCCGCATTCCGGGGTGGTGCAGCTTGAGGACAACGTGGGCCTCCCCGGTGGATTTGAAAACGAGGAAGGCGGAGAAGGAGTAGGACGAGATGAGCTGTGGTACTTCCTTGCCGAGATCGCCCTCCGCCGGCTCCTGAACCGCGTCAGCCAACTCATCTACTCGAAGGATTCTATGGCGTCGACATCTAGTCTAGAGCCCGTTGTTGCCGAGCTCGACTACCAGCTGACGCAGTGGTACGAAAGCTTACCACTGCCCCTGCAGTTCCCGTTTACAAGGACGGTGCTTCAGGACCCAGTCCAGACAGTTCTACGCTTACGATTCTTTGCCTGCCGGACTATTATCTACCGGCCCTACATCCTCGCTGTTCTTGATAACGAGCAGGCTGTTCTGGACCCCGCCGTGCGCGAGAATTGCCATAAGTGCCTCGAGGCCTCCATCAGGCAGCTTGAGCACATTGGGGAGCAGTAAGTACCGCCGGTTCATCACCCAGTACCTTGTCCAAGGGTCTGGGAGTGTTTTTCTTGTGCCGTTTCATTGCTGACTCCATTATGCAGCCATGCCGGCCATATGCCGTACATATGGCAGGGAGCCTTGTCAATAGTGTCGCAGACACTGCTTGTCATGGGGGCAACCATGTCACCCTCCCTGCTGAGTATATTGCTTACACTGGTCCCCCATCGGGAGGCCCTGGACCAGATCATTAACGATGTCGTCATGGAGGTCGAGCGCTACGCAATGCTTGCACCAAGCCTCAGCCTGGCAGCCGAGATCATCAAGGAAGCAGAAATACGGAGGCGAACTTTCCTCAGCGGCTGAGCTAAGTACGATGTCGTCACACTCGCTTCGACCCGGTAGGGTAAATCGAACAGAGCAATCCGAGCTGCATGTGCCGTCCGAAACCTGCTATCCGAGGTTAAGGTAACAGCGGCATCCATCTTGCTACCGGAGGAAGTCAAGTTGTTGGCGACTTTGTCCGCCCCTCTACGGGAATGTTCGGAGCCCATCACATCCAGCTAGCAAGTCCCAATCGATTGGCCATTGGGGGCTTTTCTCGTGAACTCTTCCGGGGCAGCTGTCACAATGTGACGTGGCTCCCAACAGAGCGGCTCTTGAAGGTGGAGGTTATCGAGCAATCTACCACGAACCGCATCGGGGGGATCTCGGCGACTCTGCGAAATGAGAGTTGGCTTACGGTACCTGATCAGAAACAAGCCGGGGGTGGGAATCCCCACGGGCACAAAAGTCATTTCAGGGTACTTTAACAGGGCGCCAGGGTTCCCCTCCTGCATGGCGTTGGACAGGGTGTGTGGTCTTGGGATGTCTTGGGATGGCACATGCGACGGCATCACGGCCCGACAGGCCGCACGCTAAGCGAACCCCCAACTTGACTCGCATAACACTGGCGATACGTTCAGATGGGTACAATTTCCAGGCTCCATATGTGACAGAGGGACCTGCTCTCGTGTCAGATGCCTCGTGGAACTATTTCCTATGTTGATACCTCGCTGAGAGGAGACATGGTCAGGAAATTCTTGCTGGCTGGACTCTTGCCGTGCGCGACAAGATCGGATTTTTTTTTAGCGAACATGAAGCCTTCTTCTTCCTGAAGCACAAGCCAGCCTTGGACCTGGGAGATGCTGTACTTGTCCCATTAGGTGTGATTGGAACTAGCATTTGGGTTTTATGACGAGACGGCCTTGTTTTTAGAACAATGTACGAAACACGATCGAATATATACAGTCAAGTCGAAAGTCTACTGGAAACTATTGCACATATTCTAAACGCGCGTTTCGGGAATGCACTCGGCGCCATGTTCTTCTTCGCAATCTGCTACGTCTGGCGGGAAATACGTAGCGCGAGAAGCATGGGCCCTTCTTTCGTCATTGGAGTCGGCATTGAGTAGTATCTCTCGAAACGAGCCCCATACGTACACTATACGCTACTTCTCAAGTGAGCTCCCTCGAACCCATCCGGGGAAATGATGACGTCGGTCGACACGCCCCTAGATGCCATGATGATGTTGGTATGCAGTGATTCCACTCCCCGTCCCCAGTCAATACGGCCAGGTACTTTATTGGTGGAATTCGGAACAATGCTCGGCTTCGAGAAGGTGGCGCGTGGGATCTGGTCGCTTACTTGTAAATTTGTAATACTAACGGTATCTGTAGTCTCGACCCGAGTTTTCTTGGCTGGCAATTGAGCGATGGCTGTGGAAGAGCTGGTGAACAACGAGCGAGACTGTACGCACCATGGTCGCCATGCCGTGTATATTGTATTCTCCAATGTCTCTTCTCCAACGCCCGCATCCGAAGGCGCATTAAGAAATATCGTTGTAATTAATTACGTATAATATCCAAAGACGCTCTATGCTTGCTCTATATTCTTCGCCAGTGCATCCTTGCCTGACGACGGACTCTGTGGCTTCTTAGACCCGCCTTTGCCCACAATCTTCTCCGCCCAGTTCCACTCCCTCGCCTGGCTGTTGCTCCCGCTCTTGGCCTTGCCCTTGGCCTTGCTGGTGGCTGACGGCCCCCCATCAGCAGCAGCCTTCCCATCGCCGCTAAAGTCGACATCGCTCTCGTACTCGCTGTCCGCCCAGTCGCGATCGCTCCAGCTCATTGAGTCGCCCCGCTCCATGGGCGTGTGGCCCCCATCCTGCGGCCCGCGCTGCGACGAGGAGGACGGCGGCGGCAGGTCGGGGACGCGGTCACGCGCCTCCTGCGACTCGCTCTCCGTGGCCGTCTCTGGCGCTCCCGACGCTGACGCCGCTGCCGGGTCCACCTTGGTCTCGGCGCCGTGCGCGTCGGGCGGCTGGTTGATGTCGAGGGCGCGCTCGCCGAGGTGCTCGTCGTCGGTGCGCATGCGGGCCACGGCCGAGTCGCTGAAGTGCGCGTCGACCATATGCTTAATAACTGGCCAGCCGTAGGCGTTGACGAACATGCGGCGGACAACAATGTTGTTGTGCGCGTCCGGCTCGAGCTTGACCAGCACCTTGCGCCACGACAAGTCCCGATGGTAGCCTCGTGCAATCTTCTCCTCGACACGCATGTTAGAGCCGTCGACGATTTCCTCGGCATGGCTGCCACTGCGAGTACTGCTGGTGTCACTCTTTCCGTCTTGTTTTTTCGATGATAACATTCCCGAGTCGTCGTGCTTGGTTGATCCGTGAGCTGACGAAGATGGAGTCGAGGTGCCGGAGGTCATGGACAGCCCCGTTCCCGACCTACTCAGTGTTTTCTTGCGAAGAAACGTGGGCGATCTCTTCATGGGAGGTAGGGGAATATCCGCAGGATGGTATACGCGGTCGTGGAAGATGGTACGTGGCCGCTTGGAAGGGTCAATCAGATAGTCCACATCAGGCATATGGGGGTTGAGCAAGTCGCCAGCGGATTCGAAAAAGGTCGTCCTCGGCGGCGCGTTCAACCCCCCCAGGTCTTCCTCAAACTCGGAACCCGTCGTGACCTTGGGTTGGCGAGGCGCGTCTGTCTCGGAGGAGACGATTGTCGAGGCAGAGCTTTCATCATGCAGCGTCTGGCTCATGTCATATATCCTCCTTTGCTTCTGTGTGATGGGCTGCTGCTTTGGCGGCTCGTGGCTCCTGAAGAGATTGAAGAAGCCGGATAGTGGACCTGCAACACCCGGCGATCCGGGCGTCTCTGCCTGAGATTTAGAGTCGTTAAAGGGTGACGGAACCGACCTTAGACTGGCCCGGTCATCCTCCTCCACGGCATCGTCCGCTGGTTGGGGAACCTGCGACATGTCGTTCTTTGGTGTCGTGGCCCCCGAATCACTCGGCTGGTCTTCGGCTGGCTGCAACTGTCGCTGGCGGGAGTTGACCATGTTGGTCCCCGTCAGCTCCGCCCAGCCAAATCCAACCATGGTCTCAACAAGCCCAGCGTCTCTCCGGGCCTTTTCCACACGGCCCAGCCCATGCCAATCCAGGAAGAGAAGACAGCTCGTCCGCAGAGGAACAATGCCATCGTTGACAACGTTGGAGTACACGGTACGGTTCCTGAACTTTTTGAGGGCCGTGTGGGCGGGCCCAGTAGGGAGGATCCTTAGAAGAGGCTTTGACTCGGGCTGCGATTCCCCATAAACCTTCTTGTGAGCCGTCTCGCCGAGGTTGCCCACGATGGCACCCCATCCACTCCTCGCCAGCGTTGGTGCCCTCCACGTCAGGCCCAGGTCCTTGCCCGTCCGGCCCACGAGGCCAAAGTCGAGCGCAAACTTGACATACATTGGGTTCTCGTTGCTGAGCCCCAGCCACGGCGTGGCTAGGGCGATGAAGTTGATGGGCTTTATGCTATCGAAGAACTGGGGCGAATGCTTCTGGATGTAAGCGACCGCATATGTCTGTACCAGGCCGCCGAGTGAGTGTGCGATGAAGCTGATGCTTGTTATCCTGTACGGGCGCTGTTCTGAGGCGTGACCATGATGCCAGCCGGCATGGGCAGTGCCGTTCTGCTGTGATCCCTTGGTCCCGGTATTTTGTGTGTCCCCTTTATCAATATGCCCGGCGGGATGCACCTTGTCTTTGCCCAGGGGTAAGAATGGTTGGTCCGGATATGTCATGGACAGGACATATCGGGCTAGCCTCTTGCCGAGGTATTTGATGCCACGCTCCGTCTTGGTCGCGTTCCCAGAGTATCCTCTTACAATAACCTCCTCGTCGTCATCGTCGTCCTCTGCCGCCTCGTCATTGGGGGCGGGCACTCCACTGCCCGAACTTTGGGCCGCATCTGAACTCTCCCGCGAGACTGCCGTCGACTCGGTTCGGAGAGCTTTCTCCTTTGCTCGTCTCACCTTGGCATCGATCCTGGCCTGCTTCACGGCGGCATCGATGCTCTCCTTCATGAACAGCATATCCGCGCCGAGGTTGCTGTGCAGGCCGTGCGTCAGAACCACAAGGTGGACCTTTTTCTGCTTTCGGGGTCTCGGTTCCTGCTTCGTCTCCGGATCCCCCGTATTGACCATGCTCTCGACGGGCTTCTCCGACGCCGCGCGCTGCTCGACCCTCTTATCGCCCTCGTCGTCCCACGATGGCAGCCTGGGCGTGTTCCACAGCGTCGCCGTATCCTCCACCTTGACATGTACGGCGCGCGAGTACACCCCGCGAGGCTGCGCAGGGTGGTGGCCGTCCTTGGCCCCAATGCTCTGCTGGTAGTCGGCCAGCCTGCCCGGCTGGGCCACCTGGGCCTGGCTGGACACGACGGGCAGCGAGCCGCCCAGGTGGAGGGACTTGCGGTCGCGGGCGACCAGGACCTCGTAGCCGACGGCGGCGGACGTGGAGAAGATGACCTGGGACGACACCTCGATGACCCAGCTGGCAGACTCGTCGTCGTGCTCGGGCCCCTTGCCGAAGCCGCCGTGGCTGCCCGTCCCCGCGCCCTGCCTCACGTCGTCGGGCACGACGAGCTCGCACTCCCAGGAGCCGCCGGCCTTGACCATGGGCTCGAACTCGGGGACGCCATGGGTGCGCGCAATGTCGAACTTCTCGTTGGGGTTGAAGGCGGCCGGGTAGGCGGCGACGGAGAGGGTGTAGGGCCCGTGGACGAAGGCGGCGCGCAGGGCGATGGCCGAGGTATTGCGGATGCGGACGTAGAGGCGCTCGGGCGAGGGCAGGATGCGGTCCTGCGAGGGCGTGTAGGTGACGGTGTAGCGCACGACCTCGCCGATCCTGACGCTGCCGGTCTGATGCGTGAGGAGCATCGTAGCGTCGTCGTGGCGGGTGGTGCGGGTGGTCTGGCGCCCCGCGGCGCTGGGGGGAGGTGGAGGAAAGGGAGAGAGCCTGTCAGGTTGATGGTTGATGGCTGATGTCTGATGCTTGCGGTGCGATAGGCGATTGCGGGGTGCTGCTTCGTCCCGTTAACCCGAGGTGTCGTCTAGAGGGTGGTCGACGTCATATCGAAGTTTGCAAGCATAGACAGGCACAAACAAAGAAGGCTCTGGAGATTGATGTCAACCATGTAGATTATCACAAGCCAGGAAAAAAAAGCATGGAGATGTTTGGAGAAGAGGGAGCTCGGGCAGCGAACCTGCATCGGAGGCGGTCCAGGTGGGATTCCCGACCGCCCCACCTTGGATTCCAGCGGTGCCGTCCACAGATCATGGGCACTGCCACAGTGCTTGCAGTAGGTTTCTTTAGTACCAGATGGCACGCCTACAGGGCTGTACCGCCACTGAATGGACGCCTGAAGCCGCCGACCTTACCCACTAGGTGCCTACTTCCCTCTAGCGCCCGGCTGCCCCGGAATTCCTTTTCAGGGCCCCTATTCCCGCCTGCCTCCCACTGGAAGGCGCCACTCGGTCACTGTCAACTCCCGACTTCCCGCCACAACAACCCGACTCGTCGCCCGTTCCCAGCAAAGACCAATCACCATAGCCCAACGTCATCGGCACACGAGTCAAGCCTGCCAAACGCTTGTCAAATTCGCATCTATGCCACTCTCCTGTTCTTAGCTCCCGCACTAAGTGTTACTCCGTACTTTGATCTGTACTCGTATGTACATATGGATCCACAAATCTCTTTGGTCTTCACCAGACATCCTCAACACTCGACCGATAATGATCATACAAGGTCTTTGATATTGGACACTAGCTCGGTCCTCTCGGATCACGAGCCAAGATGGAACAAAAAGCAGTGGTCATTCATGATCATGTATAAATCCCTTCGGGAGGTAAGTAACAGCGCTCATCCTAGCAGCTTAGCAAGTATACATCGTAGCAAGTAGATTCCCGCGTTGGACCAAGCGTCTGGTGAAACCCCAAAAACTCCCCTGAGCCCAAATCGCCAGCCATTTCACATAACTCGTGAGAGTCTCTCATCTGATGTCCGCGCCCCATCACTGCCTGGAACGCCTGGTTGCACAAAGTTCCTCCACTCAAAAACCCGATTCATTCCACTCCCTGGCCCGTTGAGTCCTGCCATCGACGAAGATCGAGGGGCGCTACCGTCATAGTCATGCCGTCTCGTTCCGCGACTGCCACCCGCTACTGGGGCGTACTCTGCCATGTACGGTTGAGTATGGTGAATCATCGGGGGACCGTGAGGAGAGAACCCGCCAAAGGGATGATGCTGCGGTGTCGCCATCATCGGCGGGCTCAATGATGGTCCCATCCCCAGTGGCATTCGACCCGGCGTGTAAGCGCCCATAGGCGGCGGGGGAGGCATTCCTGTCATCGTCCCCATAAGGGGACTCATAGCTGTAGGAAGGTACCCCACCTCCGAATGCGGTGGCCTGTGCCCCTGGCGATGCTCAGAAAGCCTCTCCGCAAGTCTCCTTTCCATTGACCCGCCTCTGGCGGCTCTCCCAACGTTGATCTCCGACCCATAACCTCTGTTGAAAGTATCTCTTGTTGGAGTTTGTTGCTCCGCCCATCTGTTGTGAGTTGTCACCGGGGGTGGTCCTAGTCGTATCCTATCCCTGCTTTGCCCGCTGTCGTGTCTGTAGTGTTCGTTCATGTGATGTCCAGAAGTAATACCCAGCCCCGGAACACCGTCGACCCCACCCCTGCCCACAATATAACTGTCTTCGTAATTGTCGTCCTCGTCGTCCTCGTCGTCCTCGTCGTCCTCGTCGTCCTCGTCGTCCTCGTCATCATATTCATAGAAAGGTTCGCCATCTAACATTATACCGTGCTGTAGCCGTCGTGCCAACTCTTCGTCTCGTTGTTCTTGCATCCGCCGCCGATATATCTCATCTCCATACGTTCTCGCCCTCGGACGTCCCTGCATACGCGGCTCTCGAAGCTCCCGGTCCAAACGTCGGTCTTGGTCATCGTGGGGGTTAAAAGGGTTGACCCTCTGTGCGTGGTACCCGTGTAAATCGTCATTCTCCTCAAAGTTAAACCACTCACAGTCGCAACTCCTCCACTTGGAGCCGCAAAGCATGCAAAACTGTGCACCACATCGACTGCAAAAATTAGTAACCTCTAGGCACAAAACTGTTGGCAAATTTGATAACTTACCATGTCATATGGTTGCAGCCCTGCTTCCTCTCCACCATAGCCTTGCACGAATAGCACCGCTGCCAGCCCTCCTCCTTGGCCTGTCTCAAGAACCTCTGTGTTTCTTCATCCTTGGGGCAGTCGAAAGAAGAATGCCATTTGCCGTTACAGGTAACGCAAACTTTTGTCTTGCAATGGCTGCACGTGGCACTCTTCCGGTTGCCTTCCTGCCGAATACGAGAAGGCTTGATCCACTCGCCGCATCTCTTAGATGGGCAGTATAGGCGGTTCTGCGTCGTAAACTCCTCATATTTTCGATTCCACGACTTCTTGAATGCAGTGTCAAACAAGGCATCCACATGACGGAGTGAGATGCGATCTTGTGTGCAGCATCTTGGGGGCATGAGCTGGGGATCTGTGAGCGACAGCTCAAAGTTCCGTCTTAAGCAGGAGTGGCACATTCGATGGCCACATCTGAGCTTTGGTGCTTTTTTTGAAGGTTTGTCGCTCATGCATATGACGCACACGACGCTACTCGGTGTCAGTTTTATATCATTTGAATTTGTTGGTGCTGTGATCTCACGGTTGGACTGGCTTCTCCAGAGCTTTGGACTTCTTTCTCTGCCTCTCTGGAGTGTACCTGTAACTAGTACCCCCAGACATAAGACTTGACAAAGCACTGGAGCGCCGATGGGAAGATGACGGAATGCTCCCGCTTCTGGAGGGCATCCTCTTCGTGGGAGGTTCCTGGACTATAATGGGGTCCCTCCGTCGGGAGTTTCTCGAAATCAGGTCAGTCACGCAATGGTTTTTACTTGGTTCTCGAGACACACACACCTTCTTGAGGACCGAGCCGAGCGAGGATTCACCGCTTCACTGGATACCGTAGGTCGCACCAGTCTTGGCTCTGGAATGGGGTCGATCTTCTTAATAGAATAACGTCGAGGCGCCACAGACGCTGGCGCGCTCGGCATGTGATCATCGATAGGTTCTCGGCTGGACGTAGAGGGAGTTCTGACATTTCCCCCTTGCACATCACTGTCTTCAGATGATTCGATGTATCGCTCATGGCGTTCTCTTCTGCCTCTCTGCGGCAAGGCCTGATACTCGGATTCGGTGTCGGATTCTGACGCCACTGGCCTGCGTTTTGGCAGTGCGACATCCCAAGACTCGTCGTCTTCGTCGTCATCATTATCGTCATCGTCGTCGTCGTCCGATGAAGACGGGTCCTTGGGCCTGCGATGTCGATGGTGGCGCCGGCCCTCGTGCAAGTGCCTCGGCTCCGCTCCAGACCGCCGCCGACGATGATACCCAGACTGGTCAACCTCATCCCCATAGACGGGGGCGGGCATGGGCCTCCTATAAGGAGGCATTGTCGGATACGACGGGAAGGCTGGCGAGGATTGCAGCGGCGGCGGCATCGTGGAACGGCGAGAATCTGCAGAGGGCCAGTGCAGGTCGCCCTGGGACGTCCTGGTAGCGTCCCTTTGTACCAGAGGTCTAGGATCGTGAGAGGACGAATGGGATGGCCGGCGCCTGCGCCGATCTGACGATTCCCTCCTCCCCATGGTCCTAATCAAAACGGCAGTCGTGTCGAGCAGGATATGGGTATCGGATAGCCAGAGAGTCGTCTAGCCTCGCGCTGGCTGTGTGGCCCTGCAGAGGCGTTGGGCCTCGACACGTCCAAACCCGATCGCCGGTGGAAGGCTAGCCCAGTCAGGTGCGTCCACGCTGCAGAGTTGGGAGGTGTTGGTGGGAGCTAGCAGCTCTGGCAGTGGTGGTCCGGGCGTTGGTTGGAGAGCGATGCGGGGCGCAACGATGCAGCATCATGCGGACTTGGGCGACAACGGCGGCTCGACTCGTGGTTCGGGCGGGCAGTTGGGCCGCTAGAAATACTTGGGGATATTGGCCCTCCCTCGCGCTGTCGTCAGTGACGGGGGCGGAATTCGGTCCCAAGATGAGAGTGAAGGACGGTGGTGGTGGTGGAGGGAAGCTGTGGATGGGAACGCAGTACTCCGCAATGGTAGGCGCTTCCTCACACGGACAAGGTTTTGGGGAGCACCTGCCGTGATCCAGCCACAACTGGGTGGCAGGCGGCAAGCTCGAGTGATGAGTCGGTGCGGCTCGACTCTTGGGGAAGGTTGACTGATCTTGACTGGAAGGAACCACTTGCCAAGTTGCCTCCCATGCACTGGCAGCAGCCGAAGTTAAGGATGACAGTGCGACAGGGGCCAAGAAGACGAAATGAGACACCAATTCATCTCTACTAGTAAGTAATGTGCACTGCTGTCTCGTACGTACCTTTTAGCCTCTGTGCGGCATGCACCACGTTTCCGCCATGGAAGGGTGGCAGGCCAACGTCACGTGTGCCCCTGGCTGTGGGCGGCAACCACGATGTGGAAGCACAGGCGCCGAGTGTCGTCAACCGTCTGTATCGGTGGAAGAACAGGGTAATTGGATGGGCCGTACTTCGTATCATTGCCGCACTTTCCTTGAGGGTGCGCCAGCGATCCAGCAGAGCCTCGCCCTGCTGGATCAATTCGTAGGTGAGACACGGACAGGTGACGCTCTATCAGTCAGGTGGTGGGCGATTGTGGTTACATTTAGAGGTCACCTCTGGATATTACTCTCGTAGTCCATACGTACGAGTACTATGTATGCGTACGATTACTGGCATACATGGCATTTTGAGTATTATACGGGGGCAGTTCAGCTGATACGGAATAGTAATACTAGCACTAATACTCGCAGTATCCGCACTCCGTGCCAGTAGTATCTCGTACTATTAGTACGAGGAATACCAATAGTCACTGCGAGCTGTGCCACTGTCTCCATCTGTCTCCATCTAGGCCGCCGGGGTGCTAGGCGGGCAACAGGGACGGACCCGGTAGGACGGGGTGGGCCCCGTCGCCACCGCGCCATCCATCGCCGCGCCCCGCGTAGAATCGCCCCGTCCCAGCCCCGTCCAAGCATCTTGGAAGCCACGCTATGGCACGTATCAGCTCTTCGGTGGAAACTGCGTCAGTATCATCTCGCAGACTCACCCAAACTTGCAACGATACCAACTACTAGCAGCACACCTGCACCCAGTTGATGACCTACGATATTGTGTTCCACCCAAGTGCGCTAGTAAACTCCCCGAGTGTCATGATCATAATCCGGGACCTCGGCAGCCGTAGCTGGAGTATAAGATGACGTGAGCCCGCCATCGCCCCCAATCATCACTGCAAGTAGTATTTTTTCTTAGGTCCCAGCAACGGATAATCACCATCTAACTATAATACATCATCGGACTTTGGAAAAACTGGCTTGCATCAGTAGTAGCATATCAACACCCGACGCCATGGTCGAGATTGGGTCGATATCTGGTAGATAGTATCAGTATGTATCCGTACTACATACGTACTCGTACTAATAGTCGCCAACTTCCAGACAAGGTGGCCTACGCGCGAACACGTGGGCTTACTCCTAGGTTTCATTCCATCACCACTCATGCGCTCACCCGTGGGCCCGTGGCGCGATGAGTGGTAGGGGGAGACTTAGAGGACTTTAATAGACAGTCACAAAAGGCTAGACAAGTAGCTTGGCTACTATGTATAGTGAGTTTAGCCTGCAGAAAATGTATAGGTAGGAAATAGAGAACGAGGTTCGATGGACAGATGCCTGCAAGTTGTGGGGGAACACTCCAAGGAAATCCCCCCAAATCAGATCAAGTATTGACCAGAATGAGCGAGACAGTGCAGCAGAAGTGTTTGGATGATTTTTCATGGAAGATGAAGGTAAGAGGTGTTGAACTATGGTACGGATAGGCAAGGTGCCTCCTTCCTACTCGTACGAGGAGGACCCGTACTACCGGGTTGCCTGTGCGTTTGGGGCCGTTCCTCCCTTCATGCAACCAACCTACCTTAAGAGATGGAGCAGTTGTCAATGGAAAATTCCAGTTGCAAACCCCCTACATATTGACATCCGCGAAAACATTGGCGACAGGGAACTCTGAAAGGCTCAACATTTCAATACCTCCACTGCCATCTAATCAATCACCAGGTCGAGTGCCACACCTCCCAAGGCTGTGAGTCTTGGCCAGCCGAGACGGGCGAGCCCTCGCAATCGACCTAGGATAAACAACACACTGAGGCAGCGTTCAGGGACCTGATGGCGGGGTGACATGGGGTCTGACCTGCAGTACAGGCTTCGGCTTGAGCACACCGTACGCTGGCCGCTGGTTTCGATGATCGACGGCTCAAGACTTATTCGTACAGTGGGGAGTCACGTCATCAGCTATATATACTCGTATCAGTGGGCACCTCCCGTCCTGCAACACCTGCAATATTCCCTGCATGGGCATAACAAAGCGGCAACATACTGGGCACGTTTGAGGTACAGTGGTCGATCTTCATATCACTCTGCGGCCAAGTCGCTCGCCGCCACCAGAAAGACTCGCGGCCCGCTGTTATCAGCTTCTCGGGCCACGAAGACCCCCGGGCCTTGTACAGTCAAGCTGTGCACTGCCAAGTACGATTCGTACACGTACACCGTATCATCTCATCACGGTCAGGAGCTAGACCCAAGACGATGCTCCATGTAATTGTGTTTCGGATCCCACAGGCCACAACCTTCATAGATATCGACCAAGAACAAAATTCCCCGACTAGACCACAACTGAGACATCAGTTTCGTGGCATCCCTGTGCGCAGAACTCCTGGCGGTCATGACGAGTACTCCGTACCACCTATTCGTATCAAGGGTGATGGATCATAGGCAACACAACGAGAGGCACTGTCACTGCCTCGATGTGCGCCCGCCGCCCGGAATCTGCCTTTGCCCCGTACTAAGGCCAAGACGCTCGGAGACTTGTTCGAGTTGGATATGGGAAAAGGCACTCCCAGAGCCCAGCTCGCCAGGTAACCAGACAATCGGCCACCACTCCAACGTCACCTGCATCCAACGACCAGGGAGGTGGAGGTGGTGGTGGAGGTGGTGGTGGAGGGCTCCGCGACTCTGGCGGCCATTCAAACCTGGTGCACTGCGTCGTCCAACGGCGGGCCAAAGCCCATTTGCCAATCCCTGCACAGGGCTGCATGAGCTATTGGAATCGCTGTGCTTCACTCCGCGAGTACTGCCACGAGACCCTGGATGACCTTGGCGTTCTCGGCCAGGCAGAGGGCAGTCAGCCATGTACCCTGCCACAGTCTTGCAGCGCAAATGGTACCTTATGACGCCCCGCCGATTATCTTGAGCGGCTCCAAGAGGCTTGGTCGTCGATCCCAGGCTGGCAGGTTCCGACCAGACGCTTTCCGCCTTGTGGCCAGCTCCAAGTCCTATCTCCCACTTGGACTGCAGCCTCCACCATTGCTCCCCTCTTCTCCACTGTCCTCCAGATTTCGTCTAATCTTTGATGACTGTGTATCGTCGCCGCGTGAAACATACAGCGACAGCGGACGACTTACACGTTGGCGACAATCCGACCTTTCCACCAATACCCCCACGGGCACTCCCGCTACTAGTAGCCACCTCTAAGTCGCTCACCAGCCCCCGGGTGACTGGTCGCCATGGACGAGGTCGACGACCTTGTCGTGACTCCTTTCAAAGAGATTGTAGACAAGGCCAAGACGGCCGTGGAAAATGCAGGCGACGGCAATCCGAGCATGCGCAAGGCGGCGCGGGCGCTGCTCAAGGAAGGCGAGCGAGGCTTGAAACGCATTGAGCCGCTCTGCAAGAAACATTTCGAGGAATACGGCCCCAACTTTATCGCCTCCCTCAAGGAAAACGGTCTGGATCCCCACTGAGAGAACCCCAGCGTGGGATTCGTCGCTTGCTAACATGGCGTCGACCACAGACGAGATTGCCCAGTACCGGTCTGGTCTCACCGACCTGCTGTGGGAGTTCGACGACTATATCGAGCCTGACGATTTCGACGCCGAAAAGTTCACCGAACTTCAATCCCTGTCGAGAAAGGCCGCGCCCAGGATCTGCGACATACTCTTGCGGATGAAGCTGGAGGCCCCAGTGAGCGATGCTGCCTCCTCTCGAGGATCTATTGTCCAGATGCCAACCCCAACGTCCCCCTCGCTACAGTCGCTTCCCACGTCCCCTAGCGCTCATCGCCCACCGGGTGGCGGCTCCTTGGCCGACATTCACGATGCCACCGCCCAGTTGAGCAGCATGGTGGTGCGCTCCACCTCGGGCTCAACACGTAGCGGCGGTCATGACCACGTGCGGGAACCACCAAGACCCCCATCGATAAACCCCTGGGACTGGCAGGTGAACAAGGAACTATCCAAGAATCCCCGGGCATCTGAGCAAAGTGATTATGAGTCCAAACCCGCGAGAACCGAGTCCCCAGTCTTGCCCCCTGCCTATCCCAACACTGATACTCACACCCAAAACACCCCCTCCCGGCGTCCCGTGTCCACCACGTTCAGTGTGTCGGACCATGGGGATCATGACGAGGAGCAACGCCTAAATGTGAATAATCAATACACAATGTCCGACCGCGGAGGCCACAACTATCAATACCACCCTGGGCCCCGCCAAAGACAATCAAAATTACCATCTTTCTCCTCCTCTATTCCCGAGAACGACGTTTCGGAGGAGCACGGCCCCATCCCCTTCTTCAAGACGACAACATCTCCCTACTCTCCCTCCCAGCCACCATGGCCGCGACAGGCCTCTAGTCCCTTGACCGGGCATTCTGATGTGCCAGGCGAAGAACAGGGTCCCGACCCCGCCAAACTTCCACTTCACTACCCCCAAAGGCAAAATGGGTTGTTCAGCGATGCCGGCTTGATTCCCACTGATCCTCAGTCGCCACGTCCGATCCAGCCAGCTCTAGATGCCGAGTCGGCCCGGGTATTGGCCCAAATGGATGCCGGGCCTATTCCAGTCGAGTCAGAGAAAGTGCCGATGCCAAAGTCTTCTCGTCCTGTGGCTCGCCCTGTGGCGGGCCAAGGCGAGGGATGTAAGATTGAGTCAGACAGCTCCTTTCACCTCTCCAAGGGATTCTGTGAAGGTGCAAGGGACGTTATTCGAGGTGGCGTCGGAGTTAAACGAATCAAGAAACCGGTAGGGTTACGTTGTCTGTCCGTTGGAATATCAGCACTGACATGCCGAATAGGGCTTCGCGACCCAGACGACAGTTGCCAGGTGTATCGGGTGTGCGTACGAGCTCGACTTTGCTGATATTGAGGCCGATGTAAGCCGTCGAGGTAAGTCGAGCTTCCGAGAGATGTGGATCCGCGCCTCCTAGTCCTTGCTAACGCATGGCCCTCGACCAGACAAGGCAACCTGTTCGAAGACAATGGGAATCAATTTCCGATTGCGCTTCCTCCAGAAGAGCCACATTGCGGCCAAGCGTGTGGATGACATCCAGTATGGCTGCCTCTTCTGCGTCCAGCAAGAATCCACCCTCCACAAGAGCGACGCAACCGTCTTCTTTACCCAGAAGTCTCTGTTTGAACACCTAGCCCGACACCCACGGCCTCTACCTGAAGTCCGTGGACTTACTGTCATAGAGGGCGAAACAGTCCCGGAAAAGTATCACAGTGATTATGATATCCATTTCAAGAGGCCACCGGTGCCGCATCCCGTCATTGAGAATATGAGCGGGGATGTCTCGCTACCATTTGGTATCGCGAGGGAATCCGCTAGGCGATTGTACGGCCAGAGGCTCCTGCCCGATCGGACGCCGGCTCTCGAGGTCGCAGAAGGTGCGAGGATCACAGCAATAAGATGGCCCGCTGAGTACCAGGGCGAGTGGATCTTGGGGTGGCACAATGGAATCCAAGCGACCATCCCGTCTGAGATTGTCAAACTCGAGCTGCCGCCCAGGAATGAAATCAAATATGACAGATCAAGTCTGTTGTGTGCAAAGGCAAAGTGGAAGTTCTACATGAAGGAAAAGGACAAGGCCAAGAATGAGTGGTTGAGGTTCGACAAGAACGATATAATCAGCAACATTTCTTGTGAGTAAGCACCATCCGGGGAAGAGCCTTGTCCCAAGAAGGGAAGAAGGCTTCATCCCAAAGCCCAGAGCTAACAACTTTGGCAGGGGTTTATGCTGATCACTGGTGCTGGTCCGGTACCAACTCGAAGGGAAAATCAGGCATCTTCCCGCAGGTGTTTGTCGACACGAACACGCTAGCAGAGCCCCCTGTGACGTCCACACGAGCAGGGTCGGTCTTCGAGGAGAAGGTCCGATCATCGTCATCGATGATGTCCAAATTCTCAATCCGCAAGCCTTCCGGACGCCCACCAAGCATGGCTGGGTCAGCCACCAGCCACTAGCCACTAGATAATGATGGTACAGTTAAGATGGCGACGACGACGATGATGATGATGATGCTACCAAGGCCCAAGAGCGAGCATGATGACGAAGAAACAGGCGTTTGGATTGATATATAAACAATATACCCCTAATCTAGATTAGTTAGTCGCAGCAATTTCGTGCTCATGCGTCAGACATGGGAGTAAGAGGCTTATCCTATCATGGGTCTCGGGCTCCCAGAAGCCTCCATGTCTTGGATTGTGAGGCACACGGAGCCTGTACTCCGTAGCTCCTTGACCCTTAACAGCCACATGATCAACGTTGCCGTTGAGCGACAAGATTGACAAAGGAGATCAAAATTGGATTCATGGTTATTTGCACATCCAACACATAGCTGCACCGTCGGAATCCGGAGGCCAGCATGGGGCCTACTCTCGGATTCCGAGGGCCGGGCACCGCATTCCATCCACCGGAGCCGAACCGGAGGGAATGTGGAGCTGGAGCACGGCGCGAAGACGGACGGCGCCATAGCGGCGGTGGGGAGTAGATGTGGGGGAAAGGACGGAGCAAAGAGCCAACTTGCTAACGCAACCACTCCCGGCATAACAGGTGGAGGTGCTTGTAACGATATCCAGCTAAGCAGGGTGATGATGGGAATGTGAAACTAGTTAGTACTCACGTGGAGAGTAAACATTCGTGGCCAACACCATGCATTTATCTGATGGATGGGGGCGTGACCGATTGGCGCAGCGAGTCAGAAGGGTGCTTTGACATCTTTTATGGATACATGACCTCCCTGTCTGCTACGGCCTGCAAGGGCGGACGTTCTCTAGGGGAGACAGCATGCAGATACATACAAGACTCCCAAGCTAAACCCCGTGAGAAAAATTGCCTTTGTTCCACTAGAGCAAAACTTGTTCACTCGGTAGAGTTAGTGCAGGCTGCCATCGTGATCTGCTAGGGCAGGACAGTGAACAATCCACGTGCGTTGCAATGAAGCAGCCACTATGCAACCGCCAGTGTGCATTGACTGCCGAGCCGCTGAAGAGCACTAGCAAGATTGACGATCGTCAGGGTCCCCGGCAGTTAGCAGCATGGTGGGGCCGGTGCTGCCCAGTGCCGGCGAGAGTTGGGTGGTACGAGGAGATGGAGGAATGAAAGATGCGATTAATAACAGAGAGGCTAGAACAGAAGCGCACCCCAGAATCAGGTGGTCGAAGAAGCTTCTTGTTGTCATGGAAGTGAGGTGGATGATCAGGAAGATTCAAGGGCAAGCACGCTTGTGCGCGTTGGTCGCACCTGGACATCTCATGCCGCAACTCGCGACCAGGAAGGCACGGTCAGTCAGGCACCTGCGACGCTTATGGCAACGACCCCTCGCCCCTCGCCAGATTAGTCGTACTGCCCGGCTTCATTTCCCTATCTGTGCCTCTTGTGAAACGACGTGATGCCGCGCGAGGCCACCCAACCTTCGAAGGCCCCCTCAGCCCCACGTGGTCCAGTTATCTATCATTCATCCTCGGACTACCAGCACGCCGACTTGACAAGGCGCAAAATTACGTCCGTCAACGTCGACAAGGCCGATAATTCACCAGCATATAGCCATCTTGTTTGTCGGGCGTCAACCGGCTGATTTATCTCACTCGGCATGGTTCCCATGACTCTAACAGTGCATGTAGCAGCAAAACAGCCTGGGGTCACTTACAGCTCGCGGTCACAATGCCCCCCACGAGCGGCGACCTGTCCGACATGTACAGCCCACACGAAGAAAAGTACTATCGCCACAAAATGACCAGCTTCGGATCAGATGTAAACTTTGTTCCTGTGGTATCGGCTTTCGGAACGCAGCAGGGCTTTGTGGCATGCCTAACACTGCCAAGATAGGCTTGATATAGGTACCCTGTATTACCGCTGGAGGCAAAACGGCCGGCGCCTCTGAACAGCATGACAGACCAATCTTGTCCTGAAACGCCAACTGTGCCCTATCAATAGGCGCTTTCCCAAGCCCCCAGGGCCCCAACCAAGACACGATACAACGATACAACGGCCCCGTACCTCACCCTGGCTCGCAAGTCTCCCCGGCCGGACGTTTCTGGAATCGGGCGCCAAAAAAAAAACTACCGTCTCCACCGGTTGGCTGTTGGTCAATGATCGCCCCGAAGCAAACGATGATCCCGACTTGCCGCCCTCAGGCTGGGACATGCTCAAGCACCGAAGCCACTAGCTGTACAATTCCCAACTCACATGCCCTTGCCAAGCTTTCCGTTAGACAGTGGCTTGGTGCCCTGCAAAGATTGTTGGCGCATAATGAGGGAAGAGAAGGCCAACAAGATGGGGCCCAAGCCCGCAGCCTTGGAGTTCCCCGTGGCCCACGCCATATACCTACTCATAGTCGGCTGCTGTTGTGGTAACTCTGTGTTCGGACACTTTGCCATCTTTTTTTTCTTTAATCACTCTATCGGTTATCCTACAGTCTAATTCATTAATTACCTTTTTCTGGTACAGGCATTCGCCCCCTTCTCTATTGCTCTTGTCCTACAGATTTGAAAGAACCTCAAAGCTAGCAATGCGTCCTCGTCGGGGGTTGGCAGCTCCCATCACAGCTGCGTTGATAGCCGCACCGGTCGAGGCTGCTAAAGCCCAGGACTGGGTCTCTAATTCCATGAGGGCCATAGAGGCCCTGAATGCGGAATGGTATAACCTCGATACCGGCCTTTGGGATGGCGCTTGGTGGAACAGTGCCAACGTCCTGACCACTCTTGCCGATTTCACAACGCTACGGATTCACGAGGCCAATGAGCTCAACATTGGGGGCTACATCTACAACACGTTCGTCCAGGCGCAAAAGACCCGTGTTGAAACCACCAAGGCCCTCGCCGACACCGGCATGGTTCAATCAATGGACTGTCTAAACAATAACCCGGAATGCACGGGCCGGCCGTCTAGGTTTCTCAAGAAACGGGGATTCGATGACTTTATCAACCACTTTTACGACGACGAAGGGTGGTGGGCGCTGGGGCTGATCCGGTCTTACGATATCATTGGCGATCACCAGTTTCTCGACGCGGCCGTACGGATCTTTGAGGATATGCAAACGGGGCTCGGCGGGCCTTGCAATGGCGGTATCTTCTGGAACAAAGACCGCTCGTATGTGAATGCTATTACGAACGAGCTGTATCTCTCTGTGGCCGCATCCCTGGCCAACCGAATCCCCGACGAGAAATACCTCGACATTGCCAAAGATCAGTGGAGATGGTTCAAGAACAGCGGGATGATCAACAAGAATAACCTGATCAACGATGGGCTGGACAAGAATTGCAAAAACAACGGGATGCAGACCTGGTCGTACAACCAAGGCGTCATTCTAGGTGGTCTGAAGGAGCTCTTCATCGCCACCGGTGATACGCAGCTCCTGCAGGAAGCCCACATCATTGCCAAAGCGGCCATCAAGGCCTTGTCCAACGAGAAGGGTGTCTTGGTGGAGACGGATAAGTGCGAGCTGCGGGCTGGAAACTGCGGGAGGGATGGCCAGCAGTTCAAGGGGATCTTTGTGCGGAACTTGCGCTACCTACACGATATTTCCCCGGACCCCGAGTTCAAGGAGACAATTCTTCGAAATGCCAATGCCATCTGGGCCAACAGCCGGAACGACAGGAACATGTTGGGCATCGCGTGGAACGGGCCCTATATCAAAGCCACGGGGCCCTCTCACAGCTCAGCACTAGACGTTATAGTTGCTGCAGTGTCGGTCTCACCACCGGTACCGGAAGGAATCGAGTCTTACATGGAACGTTGAGATGTCATGAGTCTGGATAGAAGAGATGGGCACGGAGTTTGGCTTACAGGGAAACGGCATGGTGTTACGGGAACTAAGGGAACTTCATTATGGACTTTAGGGAATTAAACGGGAGGCCTCTGGGTAATTCAATTAGTTTGTGTCTCATTTCTAGCCTATTTGTGGACGTAAAGTCCACGAGTTTACTCCGTACACGTTTCTGTGACTTAACTTCTAAGCTGTGGTGCGTCAAAATAGGGTCAACTAGAGACATTCCTAGGCGTTTATTAGTTTTGATTCTATTTCAACGCACCTTAAAAGTGCACATCCATATGTGTTCCGTGGTAAATTGGGAGTTCGCTTCATGGTATAATTCATCGCCCTCTGGTGCACAGTGCATAGTGTGGAACTGAACTGTTGGCACTGTTCTATCGTCCGCAAATCTCACCATCGTTCCCACCGCCCTCTGACCCTCACAGGCACTCCCGTCTACTATTACTGGGCGCCATTCCACCGCATCTGCTGTCCTGCGGTCATAAAGGCTTATGAGGCATGCTCCCTGTGTGTGAGTTTAGCGCCGATACCTAGCTAGGCCTGGAATTTTGAACCCCCGCCCCTCGAGGTTCATCCTCGCACCCGTTGCCATGGACGCCCCCGAGGCAGACATCGACATCAAACTGCAGAAGATCTCGGGTGATCTGATCAGCGAGTTTGACCGCTTCCTACCGAAGTTTCTGCGCAAGCTAGATGGAAATGGGGGTTCGCGGGTCCGCTCGCGCGTTCGTGCCCGCGAGCTGAATTGGGTGACGGCCACCGTGGGTCCCTTTCATCCCCTGCTTCCCCCACGCCGCATGCCCTTCTTGCTCATTACTAACCTAAAATCAGTGTCTGGAGCCGTTCCAGGAGCTTCCTCAACTTTTGGACCCTCATCTCCCCAAATGGATCCCTTTCCTCTCAGAAGCCTACCTGCAGCACACCCAGGCGAGGCGCCGCGAGAGGCAGCGGCACCCGGACAGGGCCAAGCACCTCGTGTCAGTCGAGTACGCCATCTGCAAGATTCTGTACATCTTCTGCAAGATCCGTGGCGAGAAGGTCATTGTGCACTTCCTCAACGTCGAGACGAGGTACCTCGAGCTGCTTCTGACGGCCATTGAAGAGGCTGAGCAGCCTGCATCGGAAGGGGGGGACTCCCTGGCGGCGTGGTCGTGGGAGCAGCGCTACATTGTGCTCATATGGCTGTCGCATCTCCTCCTGGCCCCCTTTGACCTCTCGACCATCTCATCTGTGGATCTAGAGGATATACAGGTCCCACCTGTACCGGGACTAAACCTGCCTAAGAATCTGCCAGGCATCACTCTGAGGTTGATCCCCCTCGCTGTCAAATATCTAGCGTCACCTGGAAAAGAAAGGGATGGAGCAAAGGCACTTCTCGTGCGCATGGCTATGCGGCGAGATATGCAGCAGCTCGGCGTTCTCCAGAGTCTTGTGCAGTGGTCGCTTAGGGCCCTCCAGCCACGTTCGGACGCCCAGGCCGAGACTACGTACTACTATCTTGGGGTCCTCTCTTTCCTCGCGGGTGTCCTGAGGTCGTCGTCCGACACATCCGACATGAACGACTTTCTACGGCCCATCTTCAACACCGTTCATGGCATCTCGGTCGACGAGCACGAGACTTCGAAGTCCATCATCTCCTTTGCTCTGGCTAGGAAGATGATCCTCAAAGTCATCCGCTCTGTCATCGTATCGCTTCTCCGGCAAGGAAAGGACGACCTGGAGAGCACAGAGATGACGGAGATGGCTATCGGGTACCTCTTGGAGAGCCTATCTGACAACGACACGCCAGTTCGCTTCGCTGCAAGCAAGTCGCTCAGCATCATCACTCTGAAGCTGGACCCTGAAATGGCATCACAAGTCGTTGAAGCGGTTCTCGAGTCACTAAATCGGAATGTGCTCTGGAAGAGGACGGAGGGCGCAAAACCTGTCAGGGATCTCGCAGCCGTAGACAACCTCGAATGGCACGGTCTGATGCTCACACTGTCTCATCTCCTCTACCGGCGGTCCCCACCAGCCGACCAGTTATCCGATATCATCCATGCCCTGCTTCTAGGCTTGTCTTTTGAGCAGCGTGGCACCTCGGGAACAAGCGTGGGATCCAACGTGAGAGACGCGGCATGCTTTGGCATATGGGCTCTTGCCCGGCGCTACACCACCCAAGAGCTCCTTGCAGTGCCTACCCATTCTGTATTTGCAGCCAAGGCCCATCCCGCTTCCAGCTCCATCCTACAGGTACTGGGTACGGAACTCGTCACGACAGCCTCGCTTGACCCAGCGGGAAACATCAGGCGTGGAGCATCAGCCGCGCTGCAGGAGCTCGTTGGCCGGCACCCTGACACCGTTGAGAAGGGGATAGGCGTAGTCCAGGCCGTCGACTACCACGCCGTCGCTCGCAGATCCCGGGCTATGGAAGAAGTAGCCTTGAACTCCACTAGACTCTCTGCGCAGTATGGTGTGGCCCTGATAGATGGAATCCTTGGGTGGAGGGGAATCGGAGATGTCGATGCAACCTCTCGTAGAGACGCTGGCAAGGGGATCGGTGTTCTCACGCGGGAGCTGGCCGCCTTGGTCCTTGAAATTCCGCTTGTGCGTTTCGAGGAAACTATCGATCTTGTCACTGGTCGAATAAAGAGCCTCGAGAAACGTCAGGTCGAGGAGCGTCATGGGCTTCTACTCTGTCTTGCAGCGGTCCTAGATCAGTTCCCCCTACTCTCTCGACGAGCGGGAGATAGTAAAGACCAGACCGACGTGCAGCTTCTTTGCAAGGTACTAGGTGCAGTATCCTCCATCCTCGAGGATTGCAAGTCTACTACGTACCGGCGCCCAGAGCTTATCGCTGAATCGGCCAGCCGACTTGTTATCTCCACGGTGCCTATACTACAGGCCATCATGCTACGTGACAAGTCCCCTCACGGCCTTCAAACCATCGAGAAGCTCCTGTCTCAAGAAGCGTCCAATGAATATTATTCTCTGGTGTCAGCTTTGGACTCGAACCAGGTCAGGCCACCCGAGGCGGAGAGGTTTCTGTCCCTGCTGGAGGAAGTCGTCCCCTCATGGCTCGGTCGAAATGAGCAGGAGACCCTTGACCCGGCTTCAGCGGCTGCCTTGACACTCCTGATATTTTCCACGCCAACGAAGCGAGCATCAACAATGGCAGAGTGGGCTGATTTGGTGCGGCACAAGCCGACGACTCGCAAGATGCAGGGCGAGGGGTACCTATATTCGCTAGTAATGGCGCAGCCGTTGGTTAAGACGCTAGGTAGCTCATCTAGCGGGAACGACATGGTCTGTGAGGCTATACTTGGCCGGTGGAGCGAAGACTCCGAAGTTGAGACGAGGGTGACTATACTCCAGGCTCTTACCCGGAGTCGGATTCTCCACCACAGGCCCCTCGACTTCCTGGGTGTTATCTCTGACGGATTGAACGACTATACAACAACAGCTCGAGGCGACGTTGGCTCGCATGTGAGAGTGCAGGCTCTGAGGGCCTTCAGGGAGTTGTGGAGTGGAATAGGCAAAGCACAGGACCAGGTTGCGTGGGTAGATGAATCCATGAAAGCTCTCTTCCACAGCATCCTGAGGCTGTCCGCTGAAAAGCTGGATCGAATTCGTCCAGAGGCTCAGGCTGCTCTGGCCCTGACGCTTATGGGAGAGTGAGTGACGGGCTTACCTTTCATCGTTCGAGTCCTCGGCTAACGTAGCGTAGCTTCTCTGCTAACTTCCGGGAGATGACATTCTCGTCGCAGTCGTACTTTTCAAGCCTCTTGGAGCTTCTATATCAGGATAGCCTCCACCCAGCCGTGGCTGCCATGGCTACCTCTGACGCGACCTCATGGATGGCAGAGCTTATGGCCGGCTTCGTCACATCGGCAGACACAGGCAACGAAGACCTAGTCATAGCAAGCCGGGCCGCTCTGACAGACTTCTGCGGCGCATCTCCGGCACGGCTGGGGCTGGTCTGCAACGGGCTGCTGCAGAACCTGAAGACGCGCCAGGGCCAGGACAGAGTCGTGGTGCCGACGCTCGAGATCATCGCCTTCCTCTTCCACACTGGGCTCTTCCCGCGCTGCGAGGATGTCAACCTGCGCAACCTGTGCCTGCAGACGCAGAAGGCAGGGTACAAGACGGGCAACGTGCGCAAGATCGAGGCGTGCGTCAAGGTGTACGGTGGCGTGGCAGCGGTCGGGGACGAGGCCTTGCCGGGCGTTCAGGAGGCGCGCAAGAGGCTCGGGGCGCTGCTGTTCCACCCGTGGCCCAAGGTGCGCGTCATGGTCGTGGACGAGCTCTGGGGGCTGGTGGGCGATCAGGGGGACCACGGCGATCGACTGACGGGCCTGGACTGGGGCAAGGCTCAGAAGGGCGAGATCCGTGCCGTCGTGCAGGAGCTTCGGCTGGAATAGGCGCCAGAGAGAGGCTTGAAAGTATTCTTGCAATAAGACGTACTTTTTACCAGATACGTCACCTCAGCGTCGTGCTGTCGAGATGATTGACATGGTCACAACTGACAACTCATACCTCGCCAACGTGGGGGCACCTACCTGATAAGTATCATATTACCTATGGAACCCCCAAGAGACCAGCTTCCCATTTGGGTAAGAGGCGACGGATGACTTCGGGATCAGCCGTGGGAAGCGGGATGCAACAGTTGCTACTACGAAGTACGCGTAGTATGAGACTGCAGTGTCTCTGTCGAATGTCTCACTCTGCGACTGTCTCGCCACATACCGCAGTCCAGGCGACAGCTCATAACGTGGGCTCGTAGCATCGGTCATCCGGCCCGCCGCGTGTTATCGCACCGTCAATTACTCAGACATTAGCCGCCTCGCCTTCTACCAAGGGCTACAGCTTTCAGCCTTTGTTGTACGATTATATCTGCACGCTGCTCTGTTGTTGTAAACTTGCCTCCAAGGCCCCCTAGTTCTTTGCAGCAAGGGAAGGCCTGAATAGTTAGAGCGCCCGCTTCTCTACAACAGCGCCCGTCGAGAGATAGTAGTAATTATTAGTACATGGAATAAATTTCTGGAATCCGATCCAGGAGCTTTTCGAGTTGATCCAATAACAGTGATAAACATGGTAGAGTAGCCAAAAACGGAGCCCATACTTTCATTATTGCGATCCTTCAATGTTACCATGCAGCTTACTTTGAAGCAGACTCGAACAGCCCCTTTGACTTCAAAGAGTCGAAGAAAATCGAGACGGACTCGATGACGGTATCTGCAATCATGTCTGCTCCCTCGAACCCAGGGTCAAAGGAGGCAATGGTCAATGCCACAGGCACCGTCTTTGATACGGTTGTCCGCATACAGCCGGACAGATCCTCTCTCAGCAGGCCCCCAGGCGCAGCAAACTTGTTGGCCCGCCCAATGGACGTATCAAGGCAATCGGCGTCGAGGTGGACCAGCGTTGGCTGCTTGCCCGTGCCCTTCTGGTCTAGGAATCCGGCGAGACCCGCCTCAAAGTCGACCTTGGTCGTCTCCTCGCCCCACACGACCGACAGCCCAGCCTCCTCGACGTGCTGCCTCTCGATGTCGTTGACGTCCCGCATGCCCACGTGGACGAGCCTCTCCAGGTTCATGGCAGAGAACCCGGGGATCGAGCGTACCAGGGACTTGAAGCAGAGCCCCGCCATCATAGCAATGGGCATGGAGTCAAAATACCCGCTGCACATGGTGTCGGGCGTGTTGAAGTCGTCGTGCGCGTCGAACCACACGCAGCCCAGCTCGCTACCGCCTGCGTGAGAGCTGATCGTGTGCGACAGCCCGGCCACGACACCGACGCTCGCGCTGCAGTTTCCAGCTACCACGATGGGGAAAGATGCTGCCTCGTGCGCCTCGCGGACGAGCTTCGCGGTCCTGCGGAAGAGCTCAAAGCTCCGCGTAATCTCGCCTTCAAGCTCCGCCTCGACGCTGGGGACGGTAGTTTCGTGGACGGCAATACCCTTGGCGCGGATGGAGTCGATAATGCCACGCTGCCTGAGGTGAGTCGGCCCTCGGCCCACTGCCATATTGACGATGCCGACATGGTAGGGGGAGAGGATGAGGGTGACGGAGCGAAACGATGGCCAAGACATGGCGCTATGCGGCTAGGCAAATGCTATTACAGTGAAGTCCTCGAAACATGTATTCCCACCTTATGGTTAGCTGTCTAGTCCTTTATAGTATGCCAGTGATGTCGCCGTTGATATGAAGGGCGCGAATGACGATGAGCTCAAAGGCGTTGACTCGAAAGTGGCACCGCGGGGTAAATGGGTGACTGTTTTGACATGTTCGTACAAATCGTATCCGCCGCTCCCTCCAGGCGGGACAGTTGATATTGATGACTTATTCAGAGCCCTCTTGGCTTGATTTCGTCGACCTTCAGAGTGATGCGGCGTGCGAAAGAAGCATCATATTCGCCAACAACATGAGTCCGACATGGTGAGAGCAAACGACCATGCTTGTTTCTGCGTTCAATACATCCTTTTAGATAGCGACCACTAGAAGTGCACTGTCTCCACTCGGCAATAATTCATCAGTAGGTGGTTCGCCTGGTAGTGTCTTCTCAGGTTCTTCAGGGCAGTCGACCTGGGCATTCAGTGCACCATTTGCTCTGAGACGGCAGGTCTTAAATGGAACTGGCCGCCAGTGCCTAACCATGACTACCTAGCGAGACAGTAAATGCTGTGACCGTGACACTGTCGGGAGATCAGCAATTCGCCTCGCAAATTCATGTAGCGGTCGAGGAAATACCAGGCATCCCAGTCGTGTAGTTATCAGCACCCAGACTTCGGCACATGTTGTACCAGCGGCAGCTCGACGCCCCTTGAGCGCCTTGCTTCTTGATAACCTGGCAAGCGGATATCTCATGACCTCGAGCTCCACAGCTGGCGAGACACCCAGGCCCTGCTAGATATGGTCTTCGAAGAATGGCGGAGGCTCATGTCAGTGATGTAATAGAGGACTTTTGTCCTTGAATAGCTCCCTGGTCTAGGTGTAGCCAGCCGCCAACGTGCGCTCCCCAGGGGCTTGGTTAGAACCACGTTTTGTCATGTCTGTGCTCCGCAAGTAGCCACTACCCCCAGTTGCAACTTGCCAGGGCCCTGGCCCGAAACGCAGAAATTTCAAGCCGCAGGCGATGGGATATTATTAACGATGGCTCTGGAGAACGAAAGGAGAGAGCACTGGTAGCCCAGCTTTTGAAGACCTGCCCTTCGCCACGGTATGCCAGGGGGCGTGCGGGGAGTCGGCGGTGAACCAGATAGCAACCATCACAACCCGCTCATTCAGGAAATCCTGAGCCGGTCAGGTCTAGACGAATGGGCCACGGAACTTACGTGACGACATTGACGGCCTTGACCTGTGTCGTAGTTGCATTTCAATGGTTTCCGGGATCCCGCAGGAGTCATAACGCTTTCGCCGAGAACTATGCTCATCAACAACAGGCCCTGCGTCATCAGCAAAGTTTTTGGCTTTGCAAAAGGTCCCCTTTGAAAGGGATCACCATACGGATACCCAGCGCACATAAGTACTTCGAATGCCTCGAGGTGGGAATGATCGCCACTCCCGCCTTCAAGTACGTACCCTAATCCACGGGACATTTCCGGCGCAGGGTTGCCGTTCAACTGCTCGACAAGGTGTTGTGGGGGAGGGGGGGCTTTGTACTCCGTACTATTAGTATTGTACTCTGTATTATTCCTGGCCTGCCATGTGGTCCGGATGTCTCTTCCGCTAGCTCTTCCTGGAGCCATGAACGATGAGTTGGGAAGAGAAATGCCTCAAGCTGGATCGTTGGAAGACTTGACTGCCTCATCACCTGCCATGCTGCTGTATGTACGAGTACAAATCCAGCAGTATATATCTGGTGGCTGCGGACATGTAGCTCCACCAGGTGGTCCACGTTTCAAACGGGTGGTGGATGGCCTTTTGTCGAATCAGGAAGGACGATTGTGATGATGCCGAACCCTGATGCTTGTTGGGGATCTGACAGTGAGCCTCGAGTAATAGCCGGGCGGACGGTTGTAAACTTGTAATAATACTGAGAGTTCAGGGTGGTATTCATAATGAAGAGCTAAAATTCCCGTCGTCACCAAATTCGCTGGCTTGCTCGGGCCTGATAGTCCCCATTGAAAGGGTGATTTCTGAATGCCCGCGACATGCCTACTTCGTGGCCTGCAGGGCATGACCAGCAAGGATGGCTTCCTGCAAGGTCGATGTAAGCCGATGATCCTTGACTTTCTCCGTGGCCAAGTCCAAACGATGTCTCTTGCGAACCCTGTAATTCGCTGAAGTCTTTGCAGCGGAGAGTTCACCTCGGGCTTGAAGTCAGTCCTAATACCAAACATAGCGCGTGTTACTATGCATGTTGTTATGGCGGGGCCAACTTAAAGAACGAAAAGACCCAGGTCGATGGCGATCATCGACGAATGGGTTCCCGCCCGGCCCACCGCATCTCCCTTCCCCTAGGCCTAAGGCAAGCTGGCAACCGTCCGACATTAGAAAATAGCAATACTCGTATGGTTCTCCCAGCCGAGTCGCATAGGACAAGTGGCTCTGCGCCGCCAGGGTGTACTATATCCTACTGCTAGTTATGTATGTAATCCGCGGCGGAATCGGCCGGCCGTTAGAGGGCGCGTATAATCAACAGCCCACCCGTGCTTAGCAATTCTCGGATAAAACTTCACGACGACGTCGAACGTGGGGGGTTGAAAAGGTGCCGCAGCAGAAAAGGACAGTGAGCTGGCGATAATGGACAGTAGCTATCCTGGCATCTTCCAAATCAGTCCCGGCAGTAACGGCAGCGGCTGGATGGGGGTCTGAAAATCTGCATGTTCAGAGGTGTTGAATTCATGCCGATGAGTACAGAGTACATAGTATCCTACAATGCAACGGATTCAAAATAGCCCGAGACGAAAGTCCTCAGCATGAGGGCAGCGAGCTGGTGCCGAGTGCCGTGAAATGTCACCAGGGCCAGGCGCCTCGGGAACAAGCGGGCGCTGTCAGGAATTGGATCCAGGGTTTCGATGATAAAGGGTCATTTCAACGAATCGTAATAACGAGGTACGAGCAGCCATAATAATTCTGTCTCTCACGGGTCAGCTCCAAATCCGACACTCACATGATGATGCCACTATGCACAAAGTGATTCAGAACTCATACGAGTACATCCGTGATCGGGCTGGTAGCAGGCAGAGTAGCATCCGTAAGGGGCCACAGCTCTGTGTGCTTGGCGAGAGACTGTGGTGCAATATCCGCACTGGATGAGCAACGTCCAGATCCTGGAATGGGCGGCGAATGAAACAAGACAGGCGAGATAGCTTGCTGCATCAAGCCCAGGCCACGAGGACAGTTAGGAGAGGCCCCCAAAGCGCTGCCTGGCGTGACTGTCGCCTGGTGGCTGGCTGGCCGCTGCCAAGTCCGTCGCCTGTGCGCCCATATCGGCAATCAGCAGGGTTGAGCACTCAAGGTTGTTGATTGAGTGCTACGAGTAGTTATCTGCTTGTGACCGGGGCTCATATGCAAACCACGGCAAAAGCCTTGGTTGATGAAGGGGAAGACCCCTCCAGTACTACTAGAGCACCGTCAAGTTGGGGTGACGACCTGGACCAAGTTGGCAGGTTTAGAGCCATTCTCACCATCAACGGGCGCTTCAGTGGGGTGCAATCGTGGAAAGTCTCGCAGGAGCGCAGCAGGCCCCACCCACTGGGCTGAAGGCAACTGCAGCTGCCAATGGGCAGAACGGAACCACCTGCGTTCAACTCGAGCAACTTGCAGCTGGGCAAGAGCGATGGAGAGGGGAACTTGGAAGTTGGAACTTGGGGGGGTTCAGTTCAGCGTTGCTCACCATCACCACCACCAGTATTGCGCATTGCCATTCGTACTTGCTTTACTGTGTAGTAGCAGAAATCACCCCAGCTCACCCAACGGTCGACTCGAACAATGAAGAGGTACCTGGTACGCCCGCCGCAAGCACATGCATATCGCGGCGCTGTGCCTCTCAACTGTTGGCGATGGCCGACCACGCCACGAGCCCTTATCTCTCGAAACGCCTCTTCCCAGCAGCGAGGTGGCGCTAATAACTAGCACCCGAGAGCTTTGACCCTGGGCCTCCTCATCATCTCATGCTCCCTGATCCTACTGCGAGCCATTGACACATCACATCCCTGGTTGTGGCACGGAGGAGATTGGGCGCCAATCATGTCCAGCCACCCAAGGCTTTCTCGACTCCATTGGCGTGGCGGGTTCGAGGCCCAAGGTCATGGCTCCTTCAAAGCAACGCATGATAGCATAAAGGACTCCTATATGGTATTTATGTATGTATTCCTGGAGGACGAGGCATTGGTGATTTAATGACTGCGCAGGTAATGTGTATATATGGAGTATTATTACATTTTGATAGCTCCTCAAGGTCAGCCCTGAGACGGGCCTCAGCTGGCTGGCATGAGCCGATAAAGACGCAGGGTCGTAGAATGCCAACAGCCCTGCTCACCTCAGCTCCAACTTACCCCAGGGCTCACCAGTGCACAGAGCGGGTCGAACCTGACTACTGAGAGCCCTCTACACAGTACTACTGCTAGTAGCTAGTAGGAGTAAGGTGTCCGTACTCATTGAGCCCATACCAGTCTTCCTCATGAGATGCCGAGGTGTCCATCATCATTCGCCCATCGCAGCTCGTCCTGACTCGGGCTGTCCACCACATGGGAGACAGTGTTGGCAGCAGACGGTCGTCCCTCTGGGGTACTGTCGCCAAGCAATCGTCACCGACGGGAACCGACGTCTAGCCCAGTTGTGCTACCAATTACTCGCAGCCACGGGCAGGTACGTAATACCAGTACTCTGTACGGAGTACTGTACAGGGAGAGGTACATGCTGGGTCCCAGGCCAAGGCCTCCCCAGCCCCGAGGAAACACTGCCAAGAACAGCCATCCGCGACCCCCAAGGAACCCCCCCGTCGCAAAACGCAGGGCTTTATCGTGCATGCACTGCAACGTCAAATCAAATGCTCTGCAGGAGGGACAGGAGCGCCAGGGCCACAGGAGCGCCCAGGCAGAGGGCTGCCGCCATTCGTCCAACGGTGTCCGAATCCGTCCTGATGTCGTGTGCGCGCCGCCCACGAGCGCACGATTCGACTCCACCGATACGGTGGTACGTATTTGTGGTCCAGTCCACCACCACGTTGGACCCGTTCTCCCACCATTACCTGTTGCTGAGTTCCAGATACACATCCTCCTCCCATTTCCCTCCTCTTACACTATCGATGCATCCGGGGCTACCTGGTCGTCCTTGGCCCTTCTTTACCTTTGCCCTCCCGCCGCCGCATACCCGAATCCATCTACATCATCCCGACCTACCCGCTTCCCACAACGCGGTCCTTCACAGAGCAGTCCTTCACAGAACGGCCCTTCACAGAGTGGCGGTCCTCTCACTCCCACTCTGCCGCAGTCTGCGCTGCGCCGCAAGCCTCCAATCCGTCCAACAAGGCCGCCCCCGTCGAAGAACCACACCCGCCGTCCATGCCTCGCCGGACCTGCACCTCGTTACCATCAATTCCGACATCCCATGCCATTGTGAGCACGCCGAGTCGAACTGTCTGGTCCTTGCGGCGGACACGGACGCAAGCCTCGACGACCGCCGACCCCCACGGCAGAGCAGCATCGCACCCATAGAAGCCTCCTCGCTCGTCGAACCCTCTGCGGAGGTCGACGAGCGTGGACAGCGACAGCGGCCATGGCTCTCTACTCAGACCCTCCGAGCTACCGCGACTTCAAATATGACAAGCCCAGCCTGCTCGTCTGCTGGTGGGTAACATCATTATGCACCTGCATCATCCTACTACGAGTCACCGGCCGATTCATACGAACCGAACGATTATTTACCGAGGATCGCATCGCCGCTCTCACCCTGATACCACTGTTTCTGCGCATGGGATGCGTACACTACATCATGATCCATGGCACCAACAATGCCGACTTCAGTGGCGTCGTCATGACTGAAGCCGAAGTCAAACAAAAGGAGATCGCCAGCGGTCTGGTCCTGCTCAGCCGTATTCTATACGCGGCAACGTATGTGGCGTCCCCCTCATTCCCCGTGTGGTTGGAGCCAATCGAACCATGCTTCTTTCCCTGGGTTCTAGGTTAAACTTTGCGATCGTGGGGCTGACCAGTGACATCTGACAGACTTTGGATCCTGAAGAATACCATTCTGGAATTCTTCCGCCGCATCACCGGCGTGACATGGGCGCGTTCCTATCAGACGACCCTGGTCGCGATTCGATGGGTGCTCATTATCACCTTCATAGCCGTCGTGATCAGCGACTTGACAGAGTGCCGCCCGTTCAGCCACTACTGGCAAGTCACGCCTGATCCTGGCGGCCAATGCCGTCAAGGTTACGTACAGCTATTGACCATGGCCGTCTGCAACATCGTCACCGATCTGTTGCTAGTCTTCTTCCCAATTCCCATCATCTTGCGGAGCCAAATGGGTATTAAGCGCAAGCTCCAGCTGACACTCCTGTTTTCGCTCAGTTTGAGCGTGATTGGGGTCACCATATACCGCGTACCACACATCCTACAGAACCACGGGCGGCAGCAGTACCGGTCTCTCCTGGCATCCGTCGAACTATTGTTTGCCACGGCCGCGGCCAATGCGCTGGTCCTGGGATCCTTTGTCCGCGACCGCGGGCTCAAGAAGCGAAAGTTCCGGCGGACATCGGTAGCTGACTCGTTCGACCGGGGCAGCAATGTTCGTCGACCAACCTTGCACCGACAGTGGGGCAGCGACGAGGACCTCGTCAGAGACGTTGGCATTGCCATTGATCCGGAGCTACGAAATCGGCCAGAGCATGCTGGTCAACCTGCGCCGATTGCAAAGTCACTCGGCGACGACATCACCCGCTGGTCATCTTCACAACCACAGAAGAGCCAGACCGAAAACAGCGACGACTCGCTGCTTCAACCAGACCAGCAGTCCAGACGCGGCGATTCGCTCATAACGCCAAGAAGAGTCTCCTTCTTTGATGTTGGTGGCCTGCTGGAGGAATCAGCCGGCACCAGCAGCGGCAGTTACTGTCGCGAAAGCCAATCGTCCAACGCAGATCCGACCACGTCTCACGCTCAACCCTCTCCAACGCTGCCGGCTGGCTCTGGAGGTTTCCGTCGGGGCTCGAGTGCTCTGCTGCAGGATCTTGGAGGCATGCTCTCCCCCCGGGGTTCTCATTCTTCACGCTCGAGGCCCTACGAGGATGCCACTGAGCTTGTCACGATTCGCCCGCCCCAGAATGGGCAGGCATACGACATGCACGGGAGACCAGAGCCCGTGCTTCGGGACCCAGGCGGTCTCTTGAATTGAATCCCCGACGGGTGTTACAGATCATTTACCGAGGAAGCGCGCCAGATGCGCTCCGATTGACGACGCTATTTAACGACTATGTATCATGACCATGGGGCGGGAGTTCTACAGTACCCCCAGCCATATTTGTTTCGACTTATTCGGGTCTTTCCCTGTAGACATTAGACGTCCGACCAAGGCGTTGGCGAAGGATACGTCTATATATTTTTGGGCTGCTTTAGGTGCAATGGCAGAATATGCTCTGCCTATTACGACTTGGGGGGGCGTGGGGTTGAATATTGTCTCTCTGTTGGGTTTGCCCATCGCTGCCATCGAGGGATTCTCGAGAGACGGAGAGCGCCTGATGGATGGAGAGATGCCGCATGGCCCGATTTTTCTATTATATATACCCGGCGAAAGCCAAGTTTTCAGCGGCACACTGAGAGAAGCATCACTAGCTAGCCCAGGGAAGCTGGGCTCTCGAAGAAGGCAATTAGTTAATATTACATGGGAAATTATTTCAATTACACTACGTTGTAGCAGTTCCATAGATTTCCTGCATACCTCTAAGATCTACAGCTCGGTAGAGGCTTTACGTGCATTCCGACAAACATCACCATCAACTCCCTAACCTTCTTACTTATTCAAAGACCGGGAACTCTCAAATCACGGTCAAGTGGGCAAGTGTTATCCATGAACGCCTAGAAACCTCGCAATCAAGCCGGACAAGACCGGCCATATATAATATCACTACGGTATTAGAGTCGGATATCAACGAAGTACTCGTTCCGTATCGTGATAGGGGTCCTCTCTTCTTTTTTTTACTCCCTTGGTTGTTCATTGTATGTAATTTGAAAGTCAAACGCCCCCAGAACGCCAGCTTGACGAGCCCACCTGTCAGATGAAATGCGAACGTAGACGCCCTACCACCACTCTAGCCAACCCAACCATTTCCACTCCACTCCCTTTCGAAGGCCCTTTACTGCACACGCACACAAGCCCGGCGAACCCTGTATCAGCGTGCGGCAAAGAGAAGACAAAAGGCAACCTAGACGCACAGCCTGTAGCTTGCATAGCGACCGGCCGTCTCGCTGGTGCGTATGATCTTGACGACCTGGCCACGTCGGAGGCCGAGGTAGCGGGCGACGGGATCCTTCTGGAGGATGCGGGGCAGCTGCGTCTCCTTGAGGCGGTAGCGCTGGAGCAGGGCCGTCTTCTCCTCGCGGGAGAGGACGACGTGGCGCGGCACGAGCTCGTGGTGGGTGATGTTGACGAGCAGGTCGTCCTCGAGGAAGCACTCAATTTTGGCCAGGGCCTCGACCGAGGCGAGGGACTTGCGCGCCGCGGGCGAGAGGGGCACGTGCGTCACCATGATGCCCGTCTTGTAGTTGTTGGAGATGATGTACTTGGCAAAGGTGCGGATCTGGGCCACACCGAACTGCTTGTCGCTAAGAAACTCGACCCAGACGGGGCCGCAGTCGGGCGCCGGGTCGGGGTTGGCGTCGGTGGCGGGAGGGGTGTTCTTGCGCAGCATCGAGTCGCTAGGACGGGCCGAGAAGTTCAACTTCGCGCGGCTGAAGCAGACGAGGAGGGTCAGCACTGGCATATATCTCCAAGGCGGCGGTTGAACCCATGGGAGGAGCGCAAAGGGCAGCAGCAACTCACTTCACCGAACCATCTGGTCCGCAGTACTCGTCGCGGAAACGATCGAGAGAGATCTTGACCTCCTCCTCGGCAAGCTCGTATTCCTAGCATCGAGATTAGACCTGTGCGCAAGGGAACCAATTTGCTGGGAGACGGCAACTCACACGATCGGCCACCATCTCGTGCACCGTCCTCCACGCCCGCCAGAGCCGCACCACCTCCTTCGACTTGGCATCGTTGCCCGCAAAGTCATCCATCTTGCACCAAAACGGCCGAAATCGAATATCGTGTGCGTATGCGGCCGTCGAGAGCAGTCGGGTTGGGATTCTTTTGTTCCCTTTGTCGTCTAGCGTTGGTCGCGAAGAGGTCGTTCAAAAAAATTGGTCCCGCTGCTAAGGTTCTTGCAGCCTCGCATGCCACCTTGGGCCATTGGCAGTGGCAGGGTCATGTGATGTGGCGCTCTCGGCTCTGGGACTGGAAAGAGGACCCATTTTTCCCTGGACAAGTCCCAGACTCCCAGGCCTCGATTCCAGGCTCCAGTGGGGAGGGTGGCAGCCACCAGCCGCCGCCCCAGCCCACCAGCAACCCCAACACCACCTCACCATTCCACGGCCAGCGAGCCGAGCCAGCGCCTGCGCCCCAACGGCTTTCAGGGCGGGAGCCCCTGAAGACCCCTAAAGCCAAATACATGAGTTGAAGCCCGCGCACAGGCCACTGGACCCGACCACACCACTGCCCTGGTGGTGTGCGAGAGCAGAATTTAGAACACGGGGGCAAGGGGGGCCAGAAGCCACCAGAAAGGTTCGCGGACCGGGAATCTTTCCTTCTTGGCTTCCCGGCGATTTTTTTTCTCGACCACCATCTCCGCCTCGGCCACGGTGTCGTTGCTCCCAACACACCCACCTCATAAATTCCCGTGTCTTCACGACTCCCTTTTTAAATCCCCTCGGCTCTCCGACCGGATTCCTCACCTCTTCGCACAATGGCCGAGACTGCCCCTGCCGCCGCCCCCGTGGCCGACAAGACCCAGGCCACCCGCCCTACCAAGCCCGACGAGAATGCCTTCCAGACCGAGCTTGCCCAGGCCGAGAAGGCGCACAAGGCTTCCATGGAGCGCCTGGTATGGAAACTTGCCCCATTGAGTCCTCCAATACGGTCCATGCTAACCGGGTTACCCGTATAGAGCGCCGTCAAGGCCAAGATCGAGCTCGCCGCCCCCAAGAAGGACCAGGAGTCGCCCGTCCAGAAGCGCCGCAAGGAGCTCATTGCCCAGGCCAACGAGATCCGCACCAAGCAGGCCGGCGGCAAGAATGCCCGCACCTCCAAGCTCGAGCAGATCAAGAAGCTGGACGAGCAGGTCCGCAGCCGCATAGCCGAGCAGAAGAACGCCAAGGCCAAGGTCCCCTACAAGTCCGCCGAGGACGTCGACCGCCAGATTGCCAGCCTCGAGCAGCAGGTCAACTCGGGCACCATGCGCCTCGTCGACGAGAAGAAGGCCCTGTCCGACATCTCCAACCTCCGCAAGGTCCGCAAGAACTTTGGCCAGTTCGACGACTCGCAGCGCCAGATCGATGACCTCCGCGCCAAGATCAAGGAGATCAAGGACTCCATGGACGACCCCGAGCAGAAGGCCATGTCCGAGAAGTACTCCAAGATCCAGGCTGAGATCGATGCCATCAAGGCCGAGCAGGACGAGGCTTTCAAGGGGCTCAACAGCCTCCGCGACGAGCGCTCCAAGCTCCAGGCCGAGCAGCAGGAGAAGTGGGCCGCCATCCGCAAGATCAAGGATGACTACTACGGCCAGAAGAAGGCCTTCCAGGCCTACGAGCGTGAGGCCCGTGAGAAGCAGCGCGAGCGGAGGAAGGCCGAGCACGAGAAGTACGTCCAGGAGCGCAAGAAGGCCGATGCCGAGAAGGTCCTCGCCGAGGCCAGCGACCCTGCCTACATCGAGGAGATCCGCCGTGCCAACACCCTCCTGGCCTTTTTCGACCCCAGCCACAAGACCGAGAAGGGCCCCCTCATGGCCGCCTCCGGCCTGACCGCCCAGGCTCAGCGAACTGTCGACGCCTCTGGCCTGAAGGGCACCAAGCTCATGCGCAAGGATGAGCGGGAGGACGAGTACCTGCCTGCCGTCCGCAAGGGCAAGAAGGGGAAGAAGGGCGGTGCCGCCACCGCCACCAAGGCCTACAGCTGCCCTCCCTCCGTCGTCGAGGACTGCGCTTTCATGGGCATCGACCCGCCCATGAGCCAGGAGGAGGTCCCTGCCGTCGTTGAGAAGGTCCGTGCCAAGCTCGACCACTGGAAGAACGACCAGGAGGCTCAGACTCAGCGCGTAAGTTCACTTGAATCTCCTAGCCATCAGTTAAAAGGAGTTCAAAAAGATCAATGACTAACATTTCATGCCAGAACATTGAGAAGGCCAAGAAGAAGATCGAGGAGCTGGAGAAGGCCTCCGCCGACGGTGCCAATGGCGCCGACGCTGTCGAGGAAGTCACCGCCGACCTCAAGGAGACTTCTGTCGCCGACAAGCAGGAGTCGTAAACTGGACACGGCTCCAGACCAGGCCTGACCCAATGATCGGCCACATATCCACCACCACCTTCCTCTCACAAGCCCCCTTTCTTCTGGTCTATTCTACTATATATACATTGGGTGCACGGCTTGAACAAAAAATATTACTTAAAAAGCAGGGACGGCATAGGAAAAATGACTGGGGGTTCGCCATGAACGGGGTCTCGCATCTTCCCTCGGAGGGTTGAAGCGTTAAAAGTAGAAAGGAGCGGGGCGAGGCTTGTTTAGGATTTATTCCCTTTGTATTTACCGAGCGCTGTTATCTGGAGAATTTCACGGGGGTAAATCAGCATAACTCCGCCTGCTGCTTGACGAAATATGCGTTCCTGGTGCATCTGCATACTACTAGTATCCCAAGCTTACCATATGTGACATGTCGAGGCTAGTTGTACCTACCTCAAGTTGGGCATTCATCAGGCACGCGTGCGTAATCCTCGCGGACGGCAGCTCAGCTCAGCTTTCCATGTCTGTAGATGTTGCTTTCTATTGATGGACAGAAGGCATCGTCATGTCGATACGCTCTAATATGACATCAGTACGTCCCAGCTTACCCCAGCTTACCCTGGCACATGATGCCTTCGCAACTTAGGTTCCCAGGCGCCCCGCCAACATCTTGGAAGATGGCGCGTTAAAAGCACCGTGTTTTGAGATCCCAAGACTCCGTCCAGAAAGCAAATAACACCATACTCCGGCTCCCTCCCCGGTATGTGGTCTCTCTACCCAGACACACAATCAAATCAGAAATTATCAAAACAAATACTCCAGTCCATGATATAGATGTCGATAGAACCTATAAAATCCCCGCGCTGTTAATGCAGGCAATAGATGTGATGTGCACCGTAGTCGTATAGAATCGTAAAGCTCATCAAAGTCATAAATACTCAGCCATGTCGTGACCATGGCCGTCACTGTATGTAGGGGGCATGAGCGTAGTTGTATGGGGCGTGTTGAGGGGGTAGGGAGTGCCGTCCAGAACGTTTCTCTCGCGGGGCTGGTGTCCGGCGGTCGTGTCGGTCCATGGGCGGCGGTGTCCGAGGAGGCATAGCATTGATCATGTGCGAATAGCCTGGGGCAGCAATGGCGGGGGGTCCTTCATGGGTCGAAACGGCTCCCCGACGCCCCCCTTTCCGGTGCTGGCCACTGAGTGCACTTAGAGGGGGGTCACGAACGGCCGGGTCGTCATCCGAAGGGAGAGTAAGATCAACCAGGCCGAAGAAATATTCCAGCACCTCGGGGTACCGTTGGACACTAGCTTGCCAATCCTCATCGATGCCTCGTTTAAGGGATGCCTGGGCATCGGCAATCTGTTGTGGATGAGGAGGGGCATTGTAGTGGTACCAGGCGTGGTTGTGGATGCGGTCCATCTGGTCAGAGTGTGTATTTTTCCTCTGGTCTGCGAGTAAACGAAAGTATTCGAGGATGTAGTCCTGCGCATGCCCTCGGACCCATTTGCTAGTCGAATTGTCAGTACTCAGTCATAAGTCAACGAGGTTGAGATGTATCGAACCGTATGTCAGTATATATAGTCCTCATTATCCGCTCCTCGGCTTGCTTGATGGCCATATCTAGCCCCTTGGCTTCGCAATCACATGCGGCCTGCGCCGGAGCACCGCATATAGCGCAGTCCGGGTCCATCTTGATGATGGGTTTCCGCAGTTTGGGCTCTCTAGTGTACATCTTAGCGGCAGTCCCGGCACGGGGGACCAGAGTGAAGGGAGGTGAGGAGCGGCAAAGAAGAGACAAAGACGGCTTGAAAGAGAGACACGACGTGTATTGTACAAAGATGATCAGTGGGTGAGAAGCATGGCAACATAGACATGTACCATGGGCAACGTCCCGCCGAGCCCTCGGACGGGCGTCATGAGGAAGACGAGACTGGTGAGGGAGAAGCTGGGAGGCGCGGGAGCATGACGGGAGGAGACTCCGGGAAGTGATATCAGCATGTCAACTGACCTAATAAGTATAGGTAGCTCGAGACGGGCACTAGGTCGCGCCAGGCGGTAAGAGAGAAAAGGTTAGGTCAGGCCGAGACGACTAATGGTGACAGTAGTACGGAGAAGCAGAGCAGAGCAGACTCTGTTTCGTCGAAGAAGGATATGTATCCTGCAAGCCCACCCACGCAGCAAGTCGCGTCACGGGCCGTGGGCGGACAGAGACAGGAAGAGGAGCTTGAGGAGCAAAACCGAAGCTCTCGGGGTGGGAGGGACTCGAGCGAGGCGTGGGGAAAAGCTGGTGGCCAGTGTGGAGAAAGATCGAATGAGAGAAGCCAAGCGGGCACCCTGGATGTCGTGGCTCGAATGCGGGACCAAGAATCGTATGCAAGCTGCCCAATGGGTTGGCGATCAGGCCCAATGGCAGAGTCCCAGAACGAATGCCAGCGGCGGGCAAATATTGGGGCAACGGGCAATCGAACGAACTGTAGTGTTGTGCTATGTTTGGCGTGTGGTGTGGATGGCGAGCTCTTGCATCGATGTCGATATCTGTGTTTCCCCAGGATAGGCCTGGTCTGCTGCAATGCCGGACCTGGATAGACGTGGGCAAAGGGTTGTGGGCGACCTCGACTGCGCCGAGATGATCTCTTGGTACTGGTAGTAGGTAGCAGGTAGATGCTGGTAGCACCTACGTTAGGTCAGGGTGTTAGGATATCGGCACTCGTTACTGAGTGTATTTGATGCTGTAGTCCAGTCCCGGTCTGGCAGGTCCAGGAGGGGATGGAGAAGCGAGGCCACGAGCAGAGAATAGGTAGGGTGCTGGGCAGCCAGCGAGGGCTGGGATGGAGCAGATATTGTATAGTACAGGCCAAAGTGCGGATAGCGCCAGCAGGCGAGTGGGACCGGAGACAAAGACGGCAGAGAGGCAGAGACGTCGAGAGACGAAACAGAAAGAGGCACATAAGAGGACCGCCACTTGGCGCCATTGGGTTCACCGCATTTTACCGAGCGAAAGCTCTCACGCATAATAGAGGCTGGCCACCTGCCACCTCGCTGCACTTGCAGCGCGTCTGCAGACTCCATCAGACCCCATCAGACCCCATCAGACCCCATCGCCGGCGACTGGTCGAATCAAATCCAGACGGCGCACGCAGCGACGATGTCCCACGCTCACTCGGCGGGTTGCATCCTCCGGTGCGCCATTCTGGTTGTTCGCGGAGGACGGCATCGTGACAGCTGACCGGTGACAGTGACGTGAGCACCGCATTGGCATACAAGGCCAAGACAGTCGCACCCGTAGATGGTGTCAGAGGAACGTGAGGTTGAGGAGGAGGATTCCAGAACCAACTCCATATTAATAAGTAAGGTACCAACGTCCAGGTCTGGTGAGCACTTGCCTCGGGTGATAAGCTGCCTCATGTTCCAGGCACGCAGGTTCAAGTTGTCTCGGACTCCCAGGTGCCGCTCATTGGTACCTACCGCTGGTGGTAGTACCATGGACGCAACACGGGTCACTAATGGCAATGAAACGGGAACTATGTTAATATATGGCTTCTACCCCAATTGATCCTTCTCGAGTCGATTGATATCCATCAAATCCCTTCCCTCGAGAGGCAAAGGCGTTCGTGGAGGGCTGTGGCGTGTCTTGCAGGGTGACACTTTATCTCCTCTTTTTTTTTGGCACCCACCGCGATTCATCTACTTCGAGAATTTTGTTAATAGAACCCAGAGGGAGCCTCAGCTCAACCTCGCAGGCGCAACAGACGCAACAGGCGCAGTGTCAAGTCTACTGCCGTCATGGCTCCCAGGTGTCCAGGGGGTTCCTTCACCCTCGCACCCTTCCTTTACCCTCCCCTATTCATATCCCGAGCCACACAGCTATCCAGTACCACTCTCGCGCGTGCTGGATTGTCCCGATCCTCCTCCTCCTCCACCCCCAAGGTCGTCAACGACCTTCCCGAGTCCCGCCTCAACCCCACGCCCGATGACTACGCCGCACCCAAGTTCGCCGACAAGGCCGATCTCACACTCTACGCTGGCCGCGGCGGGAATGGCTGCGTGTCCTTCCTGAGGGAGGCTTTCATGCCCGACGGACCAGCCAATGGCGGCGACGGTGGACACGGAGGCAACATCTACATACAGGCTGCATATGGCGAGACCTCGCTGCACAAGCTCGCGCGCAAACGCTTTGTCCGCGCCGGTCGCGGGAGGCATGGACAGGGCAGCGCCAAAGGCGGGACAAAGGGCGAGGACATGGTCATCACCGTCCCCGTAGGCACCATCGTCCGGGAGATCGAGCGCCATGACCCGGCCGCCGAGGAGGAGATGAGCATGAAGGTCTGGAGGAGCCTGGAGAAACAGCGTAAACGTGAGGAGCGCGAGGAAGAGGAGAGGAAAAGGAAACTGCTGAAAGAAGGCCGACCGGTAGAAATGGAGGAAGAAGAGCTCCCCGAGTACTCTAGGAAGAAACTAGAGCTCGCCCGCCAGGACGAGGAGGACGAGGAGAACTCCGAGGGGGCGGATCCGCGGAGGCATAAGTGGCTGCTCTATCCGGGCATGTCCAAGGGCGACATGAGCGCAGAAGCCTTCCCCAGGCTTCCCAAAAGGCGAGACCGGCCCCTCCACCAACCCCCGGCCCCGATCCAGCTCGACCTCTCGCGCCCGACAGAGCAGCCCATCCTCCTCGCCACAGGAGGCATTGGTGGCCTAGGAAACCCACACTTCACCTCTAGGGCTCATCCCCGCCCCATGTTTGCGACCAAGGGCGACGAGGCCGTCACCATGAAGATCTCGCTGGAACTCAAGCTTCTCGCCGACGTCGGCCTCGTTGGCCTCCCCAACGCCGGCAAGAGCACTCTACTTCGTGCCCTGACCAACAGCCGCACCCGTGTCGGCGCCTGGGCCTTCACCACGCTGCAGCCCAACATTGGCACCGTCGTCCTGGACAAGTACTCAGGCCGCCCGGACGTCGCCGCCAAGGGAGGTGATGCTCGTACGCGCTTCTCCGTCGCCGATATTCCTGGCCTCATTGAGGGCGCTCACCTCGACCGTGGTCTTGGCATTGAATTCTTGCGCCACGTCGAGCGCGCCGGCGTCCTAGCCTTCGTTATTGACCTCTCTGCCGGTAACGCCGTCAAGGCCCTCGATGCCCTCTGGCGCGAGGTTGGCCTCTACGCCCAGATGCGCGAGGATGAGGAGCACGATCGCGAAGCCGCCGCCCGCATCGACTGGAGCCTCACTGACTCGCCCACGACATCGTCCTCTCCCGGGCACCGCTACGATTTCCTCAACGCCGAGCTCGCACCCTCAGCCCCATCCAGCGAGCCTGCAGCGCGCCACATCGCTGGCAAGCCCTGGTTCGTCGTGGCTACCAAGGCCGATCTTCCTGGGACGCAGGACAACTTCCGCGAACTGAAGGCGTACCTAGAGGGCATCACACGGGGTGAGACGCCGCACCCAAGTGGTGTTGAGAAGGCGTGGACCAAGAACTGTGCTGCGATCCCCGTGAGTGCAATTCATGGCCAGGGTGTGGAACGCATTTTGCACTGGACTGTCGGGTTATTGGATGAGGGCTCGACCGAGGCTATTTTATCTTCACCTGTAACAATACTGTAGAATTTTCTGTACAAAACATCACAACCTCAATAGATAATGTAGAATGCCCATAAGCACCATGTATAAATTGTACAATAGACCCTAGATCATGCGTTGACCGGCTCCTCTTTGTCCTCCTTGACTTCCTCGACATCTCCAGCCTCCTCTGGCGTTGGCAAATCCTCCACAGCAGCGTTCTCATCAGCACCCTCCTCGCCGGCAGCCTCGGCCCCCGTTGACTCCGTAACGGCCTGATTCTGCTTCTGCTGCTTCAAGCTGATGTTGATCAGAGGGGACGTATCATTGAATAGCCTCAGTAGCATAGCTGAGCGATCCTCCTTAGGCAACATGAGGTTGAGAGAGTGAATGCTCTTCCACAGGGGCAGGGCCATCCTCTCCTGGAAATCCGGATCATCACCATCAGGCTCAACGCGCAGGACACAGCAGCCCATACCGATATCGCGCACACGCTCACCAATCTCGTTGAATTCCTTCCAGCCGTCGTCCGCAATGCGAGGGAACATCTCAATAAGAAGACGGTGGAAGGTCTCCTTGTTACGGAGGTGAACGACACGAGGCTCGCCAACATAGCCCTGTAGAATCGGCATCCCCTCGCACTGGATACGCCAGCGGCACACCTCCGCCGAAGGAGCGTCTTGCTTCATGAACATGCGGACGCCGCCGTGGACAAATCGGATACCCCTGCCCTCATTCTGCGTCAGAATATCTCGCGTGAGTGCGGTGGTGTAGTAAATGGCCTTAGCCGGTTCGCCCATCTCATTGCGCACCATATACCGGTCATCGGGGAACCTAGTCGAGAGCTTGTAGAAATCCTTGATGCTTTGGATGACGGGATGGGAGGGATCGAGGTACTTGAAAGGCTCCTCAATGGGGCCCCTTTGGCGAGGCTTGTCTCCGGATGGCTGAGGAGCCTGCGGGTTAGGGGTGGACGACTCGGACTCGGCCTCAGTCTTGACCTTCTTCACGGGCTGTTGCTCAATCTCGTCGGACTCCAGCGGCCTCTTGCTCCCATTTACAGTCGCATCATCCATAGGAGTGTCGCCGCCCTCGTTCTTGACATCCGCTTCAGGCTTCACAGCCTCGGCTTCCTCCTTGGGCTCCGGCTCAGGCTTGGTTGCAGGCTGAGACTCCTCGGTGGCGCTAGACTGCGCTGCCTTCTGTTTGGCATCATTCTCATTCCTAGCCTTGAACTCGGCCTTCTTCTCAAGAACAGTGATAAAGAATCCGCCAGTATCCTGCATATGAGGGTACACCCTCATACAACGGTCAAGGGGCACGTCTTGCGCATCGGGCTGGGGAAACATGGATTCAACAAGTCGTCCCGGGATGACTCCCTCGTTGCTCTCCTTGGCAAACTTCTGAACCTCATCCCACGAGCTCCAGGTTCGCCCAGCCTTGTCCATAATCTTCCAAGAAGTCATTCCAGGATAGCGCTTGAGCCCAGGAAGCTCGTTGCTGGAGTCGGCAATGCCAACATTGCCCGCACCACCGCACCGGTCGATGGCCGCCGCAACAACAGATTCATTCTCTACGGGGTTCATGCTGCACGTCGAATAAACAACCTTGCCGCCAACCTTTAGCAACTGCAACGCCCGAACGAGAATCCTAATCTGCGTCAAATGCAACCCGAGAGCATTGCCCGGGGTCCAATCCTTCCAGAGATTAACATTCTTTCGGAGCGTGCCATCACCGGAGCAGGGAACGTCGGCCAGAATGCGGTCAAACTTGAGATACCTAGGCTTGCCCGGATGTTCAGGGTTCGAGAGCTTGATCGAAGGAAACTGGGTCGCATCGTGGTTCGTGACGAGAAGGTTCGGGGACGAAAGACGCTTAAGCTGATGGACCAGCATATGTCCACGCTTGTAGTCGGCGTCATTGGCGATAAGCAGGCCCGTCGCCCGGCCACAATCTGTCGGGTCGGCCTCCAGGTCAACCTTGGCCTCCTCTTCTGTCTCCTTGCCGAGATCCAGCCCATCCTCCTGGGCAAACGAACGCAGCGTCTTTCTAACACGGGCCTCTTCACCCACATGGAGCATCTCGAGCAGCTGAGCGGCCTTGCTACCAGGAGCAGCGCACATGTCCAGGACAACGTGAGTAGGCTGAACATCCATGAGCAACGGGGGGATCATGCTGACGACCTCCTGTCTGCTGATATTTCCGACACTTGTCTCTGAAACGAGGAACTTTTGGAAAGCGGCGAACGGCGGGAATTTGCGAATAACGTTCTTCGGGGTGGTCATCCACCAGGCAAGCTGGTCGGGATACCACGGGACTGGCTGGGGTGCCTCCACTGGTCGGCCATCTTGATGTTCGATTTTAACAATTTCGGGGATATATCTGGTCTGGAGAAGTCGCTTGACGGCGAGCGCATGTCTGGAGACAAGTTAGCGACGATTGCGACGTTTGCGACAAGAGGGCTTACCCTTTCGAACCACAGAACCTGAAGCTGTTGGGGAGCTCGCGCCTCAATGCCTCCCAATACTGCGCCTTCTCCTCATCTGAGAATTGGAGAAGGCTGTCGTAGAAGCCCTGCAAATTCTTGTTCTCCTTGACGACGGCAGGGTAGTCTCTCCAATCGCCACCGGTGCGCGCGCCTCCTCGGCCACCACCGCCTCCACGGCGGTTCTTGCCCTGTGCGACAACTGGTTAATCTTGCCAATGGTTACAGCAACAGCAGGCAGGCGCTCTGGGGGCTTACTCTAAAGTTCTTCTTGCCCATTGTCTCCGAATCTGTCTGACTGGGTGCGAATGTGCTTGTCGAAAATTTCCAACGCCAGTTGCGGTCGACAAGAAAAAAAGAGCGGAAGGAGCCCCGCTGCCGTCCGCCCCGCGTGCGCTAGTCGAAGCAAGTCTTGGACAAGAGCACCTGCAGGTCGATCTGGTCCAGAACCAGACAAGGGATGTGGTAGCAGTCGTTACTACAGGTCTTTAACTGCACCTATCGGAATTTGGGGACCAGGTTGAATATTTTGGTTCTCAATTTGGCTTTTTCTCTCACAGACATGTCAGCTTGGGATACTCTGTATTATCGATTGGCTTCATTTTTATGCGTACTACGGATAGTCATCAAGGTAATGCTGTCCAAACTCTTATCGTAAAAGTATGGTTCAACAGTTGAACCAAAAAGTACCTGTCTGGAGTAAGAGCATCAAAAAAAAAAAAAAAAATCTAGTACCTACCTTCTAATACCTAGTACTAGAACAATCCAATACTGTATCTTCAGGACGAGCTGAACGTGGCATTCAAGGTGGGTATTACGTACGCCAATACTACAAAGAGGGCAATGGTGATGGAAGAATGGGCAGGTTTAGGGTAGTACTTCTCGAGGGTCCTGCTGCGGGAGCTGCAATCTTGGACCTCCAGAGTCCGAAGCGCCTGCCTGCCACCAAGCAGATGCGGCTGACAGGCACCAGCGCCTGCCTAGCCGCTCTGTCCAATTGCAGCTGTTACCTCTTCTCACCGCCCAGCAGAATTGCAATCAGTGACGCACAGACCACTGGTGACACCAGGTATAAAAGTTCGAGCTCCCTCCCAGCTTTTCCCTCTTCTTTTTCTCCTTTTCTTCTTCATACTTACCTTGTCCCGCTTTCCCAAGCTCATGATTCTGGGGATTCAGCGCGGATGGCCTGCATTGCACATCGCGGTGTCGTCTTCGTTCCATTGTCCTGCGGGGCCATGGGGGGCGCAATTTTTGATATCTATCACTGTTTTCATTATGTGCTCTGTACGCAGGGCCATGAAGAAAACTTTGTCGTGATGAAACGCGGATGGGGATGTCCACCCTTGACCTGGCTACGAGTCTTGTCTCCTAACGCACCCTCAAACATGGTGATGAGATGTAACTGGTGATATCGAGGGGGATAACGTGTGATCCTAGTTGACCCCCCAGTCTGAGGCAGGAGGGATTCGCCGCAGTCGTTACGCACAGGGAAGACGGATTGTTGTAGCCATGATTTTCTAGAAGCTACCTACTGGAAACGTTACCTTCAATAGGAAGGAGTATCGACATTAAAATTGAAAGGCCGCCGTCTTATCCGCGGGGCGGTCACAGAGCGACGGGAAGGTGACAAAAAGCTGAAAACAACCTAGAGAAGCGTATGTCCAAGACGGGCTGTATATATTTATGCTGAAACTTATGTCCTGGGACTCCTAAGGAAGTTGACGACACCGCTGCAATAACCGACCAAAGTATCCAACCGCTGGCATTCCTTCTCCTGATACGCCTTCCACTCACCCAGCTCCTTGAGCAACACCTCGCTCCCCATGACCACGTCCGCGTGGAGCCTGAGGAACACCGTCATCCACACCTGGGCGAGCTCGTAGTCCCGTCGGGCCTGCAGCCTCGCCGTGAGGGCCCGGATGAAGTGTAGGAGTTCGTTGGACTCGTCGTCGCCGCCGTCGCCTATCGAGAGCGACCGGAGCTCGAGGTCCGCGCTCGACGGGGAGAGTGACTTGAGGTGCTCGACAAAGTCATCGTCTGAGAAGAGTGTCAGTTAATATCAAATTTGGTGCCGGGTGGTGGATGACTTACAGTTTCCAGAAACCGCGCCGGCCTGGAGCTTGGTGCTGAAGATTTCTTCAAAACGTGCTTTGTCGAGCTTGGTTATACGAGACTTGCTCAGATCCTCTGCACCCTCCGAGTTTTTGTCTTGGGCCGTAGACGGTGGTGCTCCAGTGGTGGAGGGCAGGAAGAATGGCGCCTTCTCGGGAGCCTTTGGTGCCTCCTTGGGTTTATTGCGCTCCTTGATCAGGTCCAGATGGAGTAGGGTCTGCCATCGGGCTTTGGGGACCAAGCTTAGTGTCGTCAGGTCAGAGCTCAACTGGTCGATAGTAGGTGCCACGACAGCGTTCTCGTCCTCGCCCTCCTCTTCTTCAAAGGCTCCCTCCAAAAGACCGCCATTGCCTTCACCAGACACCGTTGGCGCTGCCACCAGGCCAATTTCCTTCTCGGATATCTGTCTTGTGGGCACATGCTTGAACAGTGATTTGTTTGTCCACATGGCCACTCCAAGTTGGTCTTGAATGGTAGCGGCTAGATACTCCCCGGTAGAGGACATGGCCAGTGCCTTGCATGGGTTTTCGAGCTTGATCGCATCGATGAGATGGCTGGTCGGGAGATCCCACACCCTGATGGTCTTGTCCTGAGATGCAGCAATGACCCAGCGACCGTCGTAAGAGAAACAGAAATCATTGATCGTGTCCTTGGGCCCCCAAAACTCTCGAATAGTCTTCTTCGTCTCCATGTCCACTACTCTGACAGACATGTCGTCGCACGCAAACGCCAGGAGGTTGCTGTTTGCATGGTACCTGCAAGATGTCGGGAACGTCATGGGCGACCAGTCAATCTGGTCGAGAAGGTTGCCTGTGAGAAAATCCCAAAACTTGATCTTGCCGTCTAGCGAGCAGGAGACAACCATCTTGTTCATCGAGTCCACAACGAGTCCTGTAACAGCCTTGGTGTGCTTGCCGGTACCGGCGGGGAATTTCTTGCCACTCTCGGCCTGGAAGTGGACGACTTCGTCAGCTTGCCTCAGCTGTTGCATCTTGAGCTGTCGTGCTTGAGCAGGGGTCAGCCTCGAGGGGAATCGCTGTCGATGCACTCCGGACTGTAAATTGTACATGTCGATACCACCGGCTACAGAGCCAACGATAGCGAATGTCCCACAGGGACTAATGGTAACAGTGGAGACGTTGCTGCCATCACCAGTAGGGAATGCCCACCGACCAGCACGTTTCCGGCCCCAGAACCAAGTCCTGGCGTAGGGGTCGTTCTTGTGTGCTGTCACGACACTCTCCCAGCCTGTCATACCGCTGACCTCGGCGTCCAGCTTCTTCTGCGACTGACCCCTCTGCCATATAGGCTGGTTACCGGGAAGGGCACCCATACCTCCATCACGGTTCAGTGAACTGGCGATACAAGTAATCTCGGGGGCCTTGAGATCCTCCAGCGTCGTTGTTGGGCCATGGGCAAGAGCATTGCTGGCGAGAATACCGACCTTCTTGGCCTTCTTGCGGATATTTCCTTGACTCAGCTCTGAGCTCTGTCCATCTCGTCGAAGACTCCAACCCCACAGGCTGCGGTCTTGACCACCGCTGAGCAGCCACTTGTTGCCAGCCTCGGAGCCATCAAAGTCAGTCGGCAAGAACTGGAGGCAGTTGACCGGGCCTGCATGCCCGCTCCTCGAATGGAGTATCCTGGGAATAGGCGAGAATGGCGTCTCATCAAAGATCCACGTCTTCAGGGAGTTGTCCCGGCCACTGGTGACGATGACTGGCTGGCCAGCCAGGAACTCGACCTTGCTGACTCCACCTCTGACAATGGATCCGTCAAAGGATGGAGGGTTGTGGGCGCTTCGGAGAACTCCCATGACTCTCCCACCCTTGTTCAGGTCCCAGAAGGTGATGTCGCCTGATGCCGGGGTCGCTGTGGCCATGACGCCATCTTTCCGGCCATCCTGGCCTGCACCTAAGCCGTCGGTTCGGAAGGAGATATTGTGGACCGGGTTTTCGGGGCTTCCAGCTTCAAGCTGGAGGGTCGGCTTGTCGGTCAGGACATTGGTGATGACCAGCGTGCCCTCGGAGTATGCGATGGCCATGTGCGAGAGAGCAGGAGTTGGCTCGAGGCAGGTAACGGCACCGCAGTCGGGAGTTGGGGGAAGAATGGTGTAGATCAGCTTGCCAGTGCTAACATTCCAGATCTCGACCCATCCATCCTTGCGTCCTACGAAAATCTTGTTGAGGAAGGTGGGCATGCTAGTGATGCCACCAGTGATTTCGTTTCCACCGTCGGATGCTGCCATGGTCTGGATCGTAGTATAGTGCTCAAGAGTGGTCGACTTGAACACTTCGATCCTCGTCGTCGCGCAAGCTACAATCCATGTTCCCAGCACCAAGATTTGTGTGATGGGTTGGGTGATGTCGGAAGGAACCTGAAGCTCATCTATCTTGCGGCCCCTCTGGAAAACCCAGATACCCTGGGATTCTCCCTTGCGCGAGCCGCCCCATGCTGCGAATACCTTCTCCTTCCAGGCAAAGGTGGCTGTGATGTCGGCGGGGGTTTGGGGCCTGGTCACGAAGACGAGATTGAGACCGCGGCGCAGGTCGTAGGTCTGTAGCGATCGGCCGACCGAGGTTGTGATCTGGAAGCTCGTCTTGCCGAGCGGTATCGAGGTGAACGGGACGCCGGTGGGCGAAACTAACCCGACAGTCTAAAATAATTAGCTAGACTCCTGACAGGAGATTGGGGCTGGGGATCGCACTCTGAAGGGGGCAAAGATTCTCGACGAGTTTGAAGTCGCTTTTGATGCCTTTGCCACCGAGGTAACCTTCTGGCGCTTGACCAAAGGGCCATCGTTGCTTGAGTGCGGCATGGCGGCGACGTACTGGCCAATGCTGTGGACAATGGGCTTGGTACGGTGCGCTCACGATGTTGCGCCTTGGGCAGAGAAATTTTGGCGGTGATGGATCGTCACTTTTTTTTTCTGCCGGGTTGGTGGTTGGAGCTGCTAGCGCCACCGCCCCTCCATCAGGTTGAAGCAAAGTACCTCCTCTCCCGGTGACTGTGGGAGGGTACCTTGGATTTACAATTCCAAGAGATCCGTCACCACATGCCACTTATCACCATTGGCTCTATTTCACATGATGTGCTGATAGTAATAGATGATTCGAATCCCCTCAATTGTCAATTTTCGCTCCTCTTTGCTTGGCCAGGACTCCGACTCTCTATCTGTGAATTGGTATTACTCGATCTGTCAAGCCAGCCCGTGGCTGAGACAGACTTGGAGGGGTCTGCCCCTCTATCAGGAATTTGATAATATTGGTTCAAGAGCGACATGGAAGAAAATCGAGAAATAAAAATAAAACACTGGAGTCTTGGCATAGGGAGATGCGTATCAATCAGGCAGTAGGTCTCGTGAGGAGATACTAGCTGAAGGATAGTAGCCCCGTTGCGTATCTCACCGCTTCGGGCCCGGGCTCCACGTTGTCCAGCTGGAACCCCTTGAGATGCCCTGTACTACATTGGTTTGATCTGTGTCAATGGTTGGGCATCACAGCATGAGTCGTAGCACATCCGATTTGCCATGCGCGAGGCTCGCAGCCCTCACAACCCGAGCGTTCGTCGCCGATGGGGGCGTGCCTGCATAGTCGCGCCCGCAAATGGACTAGGCTTTGGGTTTGACGTTCTAGCGCCTGTCGTTTCGCCTCTGGAGTTCGGTTCTGAGGTTCTGGTTGGGGGATGAGCCGCATTCATCAGCGAGCCTGGAAAACGTTGCCGCAGACCGCTCTGGTGGCGGCCAGGCTGGGATGGACTCCCTGTTGGGTTCGTTACCTTAAAGCTGGGCTGCGCACCAGAACGAGGGGCGTGGAGGCTCCATCCGTTGTTTGCCTCTTCGTCCCAGGTGGAAGCCGATACTCAAACCTTGCCATTGATCTCAGCTCCAGATTGGAAAAGGGCCCAGCAAGTCTACGAGCAGCTGGTGGAAACTGCCAATACCAAAGCCAAACTGCCGAACAGCGTAAGAGCGCAACAAGGGCAACAGCGCCGGTCGCCACCGCTCGCTCTTCCTGACGCTCCACCTCGTTTGCCCAGCGCTTGCCTCCCACACCGACCCGCCCATCTGCCAACCGGCTCAACTGCCCTATTGCTTAGCAAAACTTAAAGCTTTGCCGCCAACAGGGCAGGAATCAGGGGACCATGACCGGGTCGAATTTTAGCACCTCCTCCACCGCTGCCAACAGCACTGCTGCCCCCATCGATACAACTACAAATCCAGTCCGGTCCCGGGACGACAGCGTTGGCTCCTCTGCCTCTTCGCTCCCCCGCCGAACCGACATTCGATCCCACTCACGTAGCATCTCGGCTAGCTCCGTCTCCGGCCCCGCCTCTATTGGCAGCAGGAAGAGCCGCTATGCTGAGCCCGGCACTTCAGAAGTCCACGCCGAACCAGCCACCTTCTCGGCTCATCCGCACTCGCCGCGATCCGTCAAGAGCCCGCGAGCTCTGATCCCCCAATCTCGTTGTCATTCTACTGCCTCCGAGCCGATCCTGAGCGAGGACCTCATCCTTGGAGACCCTGCCGCCGACTCCGGCACCCCTCGACTCCGGGCTTGTTCCACCGAACCATCCTCCCTGTCGTCCTTGCCCGAGCCCGCCCTGACTGCCAAGTCGTCTCTGTCAGACATACAAGCCCGGCGCCTCTCTGGCACCTCAATCTATTCTCTAGCCTCTGCCCGTGGCGTCGCACCTCCTCTTCTTTCCGGCCCCGCTCCCACCTCTGACCCGAGCACGCGCGCACGTTCCGCCTCCAATCTCATGTCTTCTGGCAAGGGTCCGACCTCGACGCCTCCCGAGGCAGGGGTGTCCAACGTGACCGTCACGACGTCATCAAGCACACAGGGCGGCCAACCGTCTTCTGGAGGCCATGCCCTGGCGCCCCGGGACCCCCATTCGCAGCCCCTCGATCTGATGCGACGAAATCAGCGGTCTGACACCTCCAGCACTAGCACCACCAACCCGAGGTCACAGCCGGATCGTTCTAGAAGCCGAGTCAAGAGAAGGTTTAGTGGGAGCACAGGAAACAGCAGCCATAGCCCAGGTAGCGACCGCGATCCTTCCCACCGGGAAAAAGAAGAAGGTTGGTATCCATGATCGCACCCGACGAGACTCCCCCACACTGACGATTGGCAGCGAAACCAGCTCCATGGGGGGTCATTGGTATATGTGCTTTGGATGTAAAAGCACGAAGTAAGCCAAGCAGAAATATCCTGAGCAGAGTCATTGCGAACAGGGAGTTCGATGTGGTGGTCTTTGGGGATAAGGTAATCCTGGATGAAGGTGAGGCGCTCTGAAGTCACGGCAATTGGATCTCGAGAAGATGCTAACGTTTTTTATGTAGAGGTAGAAAATTGGCCGATATGGTAGGTTTCGCCCGAAAATGTGGGCTCCTAGAAGCAACCACTGACCATCATCTCAAGTGATTACCTGATATCTTTTTACTCTGATGGGTTCCCGTTGGAGAAGGCAATTGCATACGTCAAGCTTCGCAAGCCATTCTGCGTCAATGACGTGCCTCTGCAAAAACTCTTGTGGGATAGGCGTCTCTGCCTCAAACTCTTGGATAAGATTAATGTCCGCACCCCCAAGCGACTCGAGGTTAGCCGAGACGGCGGTCCCAATGTTCTAACACCAGAGCTGGTCAAATACATCAAGGACGTTTCTGGAGTGACTATGCAGCCGTTTGACCCGGAAAACTACCACTGGCCTCGAAAGGTCGAGCTCATTGGGGACGGGGACATATTGAGTGTCGATGGTGCTTTGCTTCGGAAGCCTTTCGTTGAGAAGCCGACAAGTGGGGAAGATCACAACATCATCATCTACTTCCCCAAATCTACAGGGGGCGGCGCTCGAAAGCTATTCAGAAAGATTGGCAACAAAAGCTCCGACTTTGTCCCTGACCTCACCGTCCCTCGCGCCATCACTGAACCTGGGAGCAGCTACATTTACGAAAGCTTCATGCAGGTCGACAATGCTGAAGACATCAAAGCATACACTGTTGGCCCAAACTACTGCCATGCCGAGACACGGAAGTCCCCCGTCGTGGACGGTGTTGTTAGGAGGAACCAGCACGGTAAGGAGTTGCGGTACGTAACTCCGCTTAGCCCTGAGGAGAGGGAAGTTGCGAGCAAGATCTCGACGGCTTTTGGCCAACGAGTTTGCGGCTTCGACCTCCTGCGAGCTGGTGGCAAGAGCTATGTCATCGACGTCAACGGCTGGAGTTTTGTCAAGGACAATAACGATTACTACGACCACTGCTCCAACATCCTGAAGGACCTCTTCTTCAGAGAACGGCTCCGCCGCGGTTCCGCCGCACCTTCGCCTGCTATATCCGAGGTTGATTCCCTTGCACGACCTTCGCATTTGAATAAAGAACGCGACCATACAGCTGTGTCGACGCATGCAACAGGGGCCAAGTCTGCCCCGAACACCACCGTGCTATCGTCCGAGCCCTCGCGGGATGAGCCTCCATCAGGAACGCCGAGCGGCTCAGGGTCACCGAGACTGGACGGGTTAGGGCTGACCTCCGTTCCAAGTGCAGGCACCTCGTCCACCCAAAACATTCCGGCGCCTTCTGATATGATGCTGCCAGGTGCTGTTTCCGCTCCTGCATCCATAAAAGCCACGGCTGGATCAGTTTCAGGTGTGCAGACAACCTCGCAGGCAAGCGAACAACCCGAACCGCAGGCCCCCCCGCCGAAGCACTCTTGGAAGCTCAAGGGCATTGTCTCAGTCATTCGACACGCCGACCGAACCCCTAAGCAAAAATTCAAGTTTACTTTCCACACGGATCCTTTCATCGCGCTCCTCAAGGGGCACCAGGAAGAGGTCCTGCTTGTGGGAGAAGCCGCCTTGGGCAGTGTGATCCAAGCTGTTGATGTTGCTACCATGGAAGGGGTAGAGGACCCCGCCAAACTCAAAGCGCTCCGCAATGTCTTGGTCAAGAAGGGCACCTGGGCTGGTACGAAAGTGCAGATCAAGCCCATGTTCCGGAAGAAGAAGACCGAGGATGCCGTGGAGGAGATGCCCGACCTGACAGAAAATGTCCAGACCCCTCCACCTGACCGAGAAGGTGACGCGCCAAAAAAGGGGGACGAGAGTTCGCGCAAGACGGGCCCGAAGCGGCATGACTCGTTGTCGGGCGTAACAATGTCCAAATTTACCGCTGCCGAGGAGCAGCTCGTCCTCGACAAGTTGCAACTCATTGTCAAGTGGGGCGGCGAGCCAACGCACTCAGCTAGATACCAAGCACAAGAATTGGGCGAGAACATGAGGAACGACCTGATGCTCCTCAACAGAGACGTGCTTGACGAGGTCCATGTCTTCAGCAGCTCCGAAAGACGGGTGACGACCAGCGCGCAAATTTGGGCCGCGTCCTTCCTGGGCAAGAAGGACATTCCCGAGGACTTCATCACTATCCGGAAAGACCTCCTGGATGACTCCAATGCCGCTAAAGACGAGACAGACAAGGTCAAAAAGAAGCTCAAGGGCTTGCTCCGAGAAGGAAACGAGCGACCAGCGCAGTTTGCGTGGCCTGAGAATATGCCAGAGCCTTCCGAGGTGCAGACACGGGTGGTCCAGTTGATGAACTTCCACAGGCGTGTCATGCAGTATAATTACGGGAAACTCTCGAGCGGTGCCGCGACTTCCCTCAACAGCATTTCCAGCACCGGCTCGGAAAAGCTCAGTGGAGAAGGGTCGAGTTCCTCCGTGGCCTCGTCGCTCTCACAGGCCAATGCCGTGACAAATATCCAAGCCCGATGGTGCTCGGGAGAGGATGCTGAGCTCTTTAGGGAGCGCTGGGAGAAGCTCTTTTCTGAGTTTTGCGACGGCGAAAAGGTCGATCCAAGCAAGATCTCGGAACTGTACGACACGATGAAATTTGATGCACTCCACAACCGCCAGTTTCTGGAATGGGTCTTCACGCCGCCCAAGCACATGCTAGAGGAGTATGGAATCAAGGAGGTCAAGTCGAAGGACCATGAGGATGGCAAACAGCAGGAAGAGTCCAAGCGGGATGGGTTGCAAAACCCGTCCAACAGTACCTCTCAAGAGGGGGCGTCGGATGGGATTGGGCGATCAGCAGCGGTCAAGAAGAAACTTTTTAGAAGGAGGTCATTCCTCAATGGACTAAAACAAATGGGCGAGGACTCGCCGCCCGAGCAGTACTTCAGGCTGTACAAGGGAACCGAGACGACTGCCGTCAAGACTGACCCGCGTCAGGAGCCTCTCCAGGAGCTGTACAAGCTTGCCAAGATCATGTTCGATTTTATCTGCCCGCAAGAGTACGGTATCTCGGACAGCGAGAAGCTGGAAATTGGTCTTTTGACGTCGTTGCCTCTACTGAAGGAGATTGTTCAGGACCTTGAGGAGATGCAGGCATCCAACGACGCCAAATCCTTCTTCTACTTCACCAAGGAGTCGCACATCTACACGCTGCTGAACTGCATCATTGAGGGTGGCGTCGAGACCAAGATTAAACGAAGCACCATACCTGAGCTGGACTACTTGTCGCAGATCTGCTTCGAGCTCTACGAGTCGGAGCTGAAGCAGCCGGCCGACTCGCCAGACGATGAGCCTAAGTATGAGTATAGCATCCGGATCACCATCAGCCCTGGCTGCCACGTATTTGATCCCTTGCACGTCCAGCTGGACAGCCGGCATTCAATTGGGTGCGCCCCGAGGCGCAGCCTGACTCCCCATGGGGACTGGCTCCAGGTGATCAGGACGCTACGGGCCAAATTTAACCAGTATGTCGGAACGAGATCTCCCAATGATATGTAACTTTGACTAACAAATGGTAGGGTCAAATTGCCCAAGACGTTCCTGGCGGTGAATTTATCAGACGCATTCACGTTTGAGGAGCAGGAGAAGTCGATGAGTGACAGCGAAGGGTTGGATCTGAAGGCGAAGCCACCAGGAGATCTGCTACTCAGCCCGACGCCGGCTGCAAGCAGCAGTGGTGAAGCAGGAAAGAATGGCGACAAGGCCGATGGGGGCAAAATCGTGAACCCGGAATAGAGCCCCTGGGGTGATATGGTGTGAGCCGGCCAGCCGGCGAGTGGCGGCAGTGATGTCAGAGGATCAGATGCCAACCCTACAAGGGTCTCACGTCACGAGAAGTCAATGGGGGTTTAGACCCCATTGGACCCCAGGGGCCATGGCATGATGATTGATGCATGATACATGGGGACTGCCGACCGGTGAGACGGCTCCATTGACGGGGGTACCATGCTGGTTTACTAGTAGTACTCGCACATATACGGAGTATACCTAGTGACATGAGGGTCCAGGTCCGGGGCCGCTGACTGCCGCGGCGCACCGTGTTCTTCCAAAGTTCCAAGTAGATGGGTTGGAGATGCTATGCATCTTGCGGTGTAGCAGATGGGAAGATGATTCGGGGATAGTGCAAATAGCATATGGCCGAGTATAGAATTAGAAGGGCAACCTAACAAGAGGAGAGTAGATAGTCAATTCTCATCGATTCATACAGAGCCGACTGGCTGGTGCAGTCGACTGGGCTCTCGTGTGCCTGGATAATGGGGCGATACGGGATATCTGGTTGTCAAGCAACTACGAGTACCTAGTATTGCGAGTAGCCCCTGTATTCCGGGTTCGCAAACATTTGATATCAAGGCCAAGCCTGCTGCACACTGTACTCTGTAGTATACTCGTACTCGTACCCATAGTACATAGGTGTATAGTACGGATACAAGTACGAATACAAGTACGGATACAAGCACGGAAGTACTCGTAGTAATCGTAACATCTCTCTCTCATCTGATTACATTTCTGCAGAGCCAGGCGGCAGAGGACTGAGACAATGGACTCGGGGAGCGCCGTCGAAGAAACGAAACGCCTACGTGGGAGTCTGGAAGTCTGGGACGCACTAGCGGATTCACGACCCTGCCTAGCGCAGAGGGCCATGTGGTTTGGGCCGTTTCGGCCCTTCGGGGCCCCAGGAGTCCCGTTCTACCTAGTTATTAGTACGGATACCAGCACCAGGGGAGAAGCTTCATCATAATACTAGAGCCATGTTATGAATACTACTACTACCTTGGTTGTATCTTTATGTGTGCTGGTGCGGTAGGCGGAGGCGAGGGCGCCCCAGACGGAGGCCCGGGGGAGAATCGCACTATGTATGGACATGACACGAGCACGAGCACGAGCATGAGCACGAGCACGAGTACCCGTACAGGCTAAAAATTACGACGAGCACGCACAGCCGGTCGAGTGTCGACGTCGAGCCCCGAAAGAAGGCACTCGTGCTGGACTAGCACTCTGTGCGGGTCTCCACTACAGGATCGAGGCCGGCGGGCGGTGGGTGGTCGGGCGCAAGACGACGGGCGTAGGTGAGACTATTATTTCGCATCGTGACTACGAGCACTCCGAGCCTTGCTGTGTACTACTCGTACGAGTACGTACTCGCACCTGGGCTTCCAGTTCTCAGCAAAGAGACGGGGGAGAGTCGTCGGCGGAGCCAGCCTGGACGCAGCACATTCGTACATGGTCTTATCTGCTGTGCGTTATGAGTCGATGCCGGCCCGCAATGACGTCTGGAGCACACATATAAAAACATGCGTACCTTATGCATGACCGTTGATGCGCGCCGCATCTTGCGTGTTGGAAATTAATAAGGTCCCCAACGCTCCCCAACGCTCCCCATGGGAGTGGCGGCCGTCAAAAGGGGCGCGTGCATGTGACTCCAGGGAGACGCGGATGAGGGTTGCCAGTACATACACGGCAGTACATGCTATGCGGTTCGTACGAGTAGTAGTACCATGCTCCCATATGGGCCATGTATGAGTATGATTTCTTCAGTGCCCATCATCCGATCTCCCCGGCGCGGAGGGGCTTCGCCCAGGGGCCGCGTATGGGCTCGTGCGGCCCAACAGGGTGTTTTGGCTGTTTGGGTGTCTGGGTGTTTGTCGACGACGGCGGAGTTGGGACGAGATTTTGACAGGCGATGATGGGTGCGTGCAAGGCAAGGTGCCAATGCTGCAAGACGCTGAAACGGGGAGCCCTGGCCTCGGTGTGGCAGGCACCAGGTTGGCACTGGCACTTGGCAGACTGGCATATTGTGCCAGAGGTGTAGTAACACTCGGGGCACGGGGAGAGGGCCCGGATGTGCCAGGCTCTCTGCAAGGAGGGCAAAGACTGCAAGGAGGGCAAGACTGCAAGGAGTGCTGCGGCTCGTCTAATCAGGACATATGTTGACATGGTTGGCATCGGTGCATCGGTGGCCAGCCACGGGACATTGGACTGACTCTGTGCTGTGTGCTGGACTGGGAGTCTCTGGACTGGGAGCCACTGGGCTGGACTGGGAGTCACTGGGCTGGGCTGGGCTGAGCTGGGCTGGGCACTGGGCTGGGCATTGATTGGACTGGGCATTGGACTTGGCAAACACGACTTTTGGCTCCTCCCGAGGCAAACGTTGCGGCAGTGTTTCTCAATCGCAAACGATCAATGCTCATGGAAAAAATTATCCGACGGGGCGGTTCCCGTAGTTTGGTCTTGCATGGTAGCCTCGGATCCTTGGATTTCCATTTTTGGCAATATGCCCATTCATACGTAATACCTCGTAGCACGTTGTGGATTGTGGAGGCGTCTGACTACCGTAATCTGTACGGAGTACGGATACGGAGCACGGATACCCTCCCCCTATTACTCGTACTCCCTACCTAGTACCTACTAATGCCTTCCAGACCGCCAGCAAACGATGAAACAAATGCCGTTATCATACTCGTATAAGTCACATGTGCCAACCGTCATGCAATATTATTGCCCAGCACTTATCAATAATACGCCGTGCTGAGATATGACGCTGAGCATTGTTATATTCAGGATAGTCGGTCAAGTCGCAAGCGCACCGTACTCATACCAGACCCAACGCAACGTGCGTCCGTGTCTTGGTGTCTCAGTCTCCCATCCATGGGCAAATCCCTCCACGGATCCCGAGTTTCCCATCCTGATGCCCAACCACGTGTGCAGCCGACATGGCAAACCGAGTCTGGAACAGTTAGTCCTTGAGACCCTGGCTCCTGAGTCCTTGGGCCCTCACAGGTTCACGGCTGCGGCAGTATCCGTACCGGTCAAGACAGACGACGCCGAGTGTTCCCCGTGCCGCGTTTGCGGTTTGCAGCGCGGGCCACCGAATGCCACCTCCATTGTACATATATGTAAGACAGCACAGGGGGTCGCAAGGCTGCCGGGGCATGCGATGATGCGACTACGAGTATCCGCACGTACTCGTACTGCTACGAACACTCGTACTACTAATCCAGGGCGATGCGTGGCATGGCACGACGGGATCCATCCAATGTCCTGGGTGCAAGCACTAGAGCGTCATGCTCATGCAGCGGCGTGTGCGCTGACCTCTGACCTCGGTGGGCACTGGCGATGGAACCTGGAACCTTCTCACTGGGCACCTGCTGGTGGTGGTGGTGGTGGACAGTGGACTGGCGCACCGCCGTAGTGCATCATTGCACCCATCGCCCGTCTGCCGTGTCTACAGCATTGTATCCATAGTACCCAACTACCTAGTACGGATAGTATCCCTGGACATTGGATTCCATGCATTCCATGGGTCGTTCACCTTGCCCATGGATACCCTGCTCCTGATTACATCAATGTTGCACCATGTACCTACAGATTACCGCACCATTCCGTCCTGGGGTTCTGGGATTCTGGGATTCTGGGATCCTCAGATTCTGCCACCTGGGATTCCCCTCTTTGCCCCTCCTTTTCTCGCGCCTCTTGACTCTCGTGAACCACCACACCGGGATGAACGGGCAAGCGGTGAGGCCCCCCCCAGCGGCCAACGGCTAACCCGCAAACTGCGCTCCATTGCCTCTTTGGGACACCAGCAAGGACCCACGCAACCACGCCCCGGGATCATGCCGACGGCCAAGCCGTCAAGGAGTCCAACATGAAGTCGTCAACAGAGTTTTGCGGCCATCCCATCTGGGCTCTCCGTCTCCGTAGTGCTCCGTTCTGCTATGGCCAAGTGCGCCGTCCTTGGCGCTTTCCATTGCGGTTTTTCCCTCATGTTTCCCATGCCTCCCGACAACAGGCAGGCACATCCCGGTTTCCTGACCTCCGGCTATAGCCTAAGGCCCAAGGGCAGGCCCAGAAAACGTGCGCGTTCCTTCCAATTCTTTCCGTACTTTCTTCACCACCGCTCCTCTCACCACTCCTCTTGCGACCCTCCACCTCTCACCGTCGTCTCACGAGTCACGACCGCCCGTCCCCGTCGTCTCCCGTCGGTTTCTGGGTCAAGTAGGCCTACGTAATCAGCAACAGGGCAACATGAGGACCCTGCTACATCTACAGACCACCTATTAGCAGTACCTCAATTTGGCACGGACCGATGGGGTTGTGTGGGGAAAGGTCTGAGACGACGTCAAGGTTCACCGGCGTCATCATCGTCCGTCATGTACTTTTAGTTACCTAGCTGCCGTCCTAGTATCTACCGCCATGCTCATAAGCCTCATCATGACCGCCCCATGCTGACACCAGACCGCATTTCTGCCTCACCCTGGGTCGACGACTTCCTTCTACCTCCTTGCTCCTCCAGCATCGCTGGAACGCTCCCGCAACGGTTTCCCTGCCACCTTATCAGATCTCATATCGTTGCCCACAACCCTGCTCCTGTCCTCTCTCCCTCTCTCTCTCTTTCTCTCGCGGGGGTTTGTATCCATCGTCGTCATTATCGCTGGCCTGGCACAACCTGATTTGGCCTCCTTGTCGGTTGTCAAACCGCCCCGTCTGCTCTTGCTGCTGCCCAAGCTGTCTTCTCATCTCACCCCTTTCCTCTCGCGGGTGTTTCCTCGCTCCCGGGTGGACCTACCGTCTACGTTTGCGTGTCCTGCTGTACGTACAAACGACAAATTCGTCCCTGGGCTGCTCCTGCTACCTTGGATCCAGGAGCCTCACTTCCTGTCCTTCGGCCATAAAAGGCCCCAGGGCCCTCCCCTGCCGCTGCTTCCCCTCTGGTCCCCATGCTTCCAATTCCACCACCATCATCTTGTCGACGCCTTCTCATCACTTCACACACTGCCTCTAGACAGCCTAGACAGCACACAGCTCACATCACAAACTGCCAACTCACAATAAGGTCGGCCTATCACATCCCCGCGGCGAATACCGACCCTCACCGGTTAGTAACCCCTTCACCCAACGTCCCGGCTGGTCTTCCCAACACGCCCCTCCACCACTGCGGATACAAAAGGCACAAGGCTGATGATGGTCGATTTCCAGGACCAGCAACAACTGGGGGTTCTCGTCCAATCACCACGCAGCCCCAACGTCGGTTTACATCGACCCGCATAGCGACCTGCATTAGCGACGCAGTGCCCTCTGACTCGCCTGTTCCAGACATTGCCCTTCCAAAATGGCCGTCTCATGTGCCCACTCGTTCAACATGATCAAATCGGACAATACGCTTGTTCAGTGGATTTGCCACTTCTGCCGCTCCGGTCCCCATTGGGCAATCTTCGAATGCACGTATTGCAAGCTTCAGTTGTGCCGGGCTTGCACTCACTCTGCTTGAGAGCCTTGGCCCATAACTACCCGTAAGTAAGGCCGAGTCAATTGATCAAGAGAGGACGGAATGGAACTGACCTTCTCCCCCTCCCCCCCAGCCCAAAATGACGCCCAGGGTTCCCTGCTGAATGCATGAGCTGCAGACGGGACGGAACATCGTTGCAGTCCTCTAATTCCCGGCCTTTGGCCCCAATATTTTGACTGTTTCAGCTCGAAGTGGTGGGGCAAACGGGATTTTGTCTCCTAGATGACGCTCTCCCAACCCCTCCCTGGTCAGGCAATGTTGGGCTGCCGGCCATGGCTCCTTTCCTACATCATTTCACCAAAAGCTACATTGCCCACGTGGGGAGTTCTCTAAGAAGACGACAACATCATGCATAACCAACGTGGCCCTCCCTCTATTATAGGGCAGCCTACCGAAGCAGGTACCGTTGGGCTGTTCCACCCGGAGCCCATTGTCGGGATGAAAAGCTGTTGGGCATTTCCGAATTGGAGCTGGAGTATTTTTTTCTTCTTTATGGTTTGCTTTCGAAGTACGGCCCTTGGGTTGCAGGACCCGGAAAGTTTACTATTATTTTACAGCACGGGTGTGTTTTTGACACTGTTAACGGTCAAAGATTATTCTTTTGTCTCACCTATATCCTTCAGGCTGGGGAAAAGTACGACCATATTCCTTTGTTTTATTATATTTCCCATCTAGTGGTCGGCCTGTTTGATAGGCGTCGCCGTGTACGGATACTAGTCTGTATGGGGGTTCTAGGGGAGTCCCTGGAATATGGCGCTTGGTTAGATTTTGGCTTGCAAGACAGTGGGACGGCTCAGGCTGATATTAGATTTCGGAGTTCTAAACTAGACTTGTTTGAATTGAAAATCCCAAGATTGGGTTTTAGTGTTCTGCTAGCGAGCGGGGGCGCCATGGTTGTGACGGACGAGCCGCTCCCTGTCTTGAACGTGACCGACATGCGAGGGCTGATAGGAATTGGCTTTCAGCTGAAACATACCTAGGACTATTAGCTTTTTGCATTCCCCCGCGGATTGAGTTTTGATGAAATTATGTTCTCTTATTCGGTTCTGGACCAACAATCATATGACATGTACCATGAGCTGGTCCTATGTCAAACAAGTGTACTTATAGGTCATAGCCACCTTAAGCCCCATGTTAAATTACTGAACTATCTATCCATCATCTAGTTTTAGGATGAGCAAACTGTGCAGAATAGTTGATGATCCTGCTCTAGAAATGACACAACGCCAACAGAATACGTAGGAAAGCGACATAACCGTGGTACGCAGCACCGTGGGCGCAAACGCCCATCATCACTTAACCCCTGAATGTTCGCGAACCAACGGTTGCCCAAAACAACAGACTTCCTTCGATTCCCCACCGGA